>PDIM01010328.1:114924-136831 GCA_002811675.1 Ichthyosporea sp. XGB-2017a
ATAAATTTTCGTCACTATCACCACCAGCACTTTCCCTTTCCTTGTGATTGTCGTATGCGTCGCGAGCAGTTTGAACTCCTTCCCTAAATCGGTTCTGTTCTTCACGCTCTCTACGCAGATCTTCTTCAGTAAATGGATGAGCTTCAATGTACGCGTTGTCCCTTTCACATATGCAAATGTTATGTAAAACAGTGCAAGTCACAATCAGTTTCACATTTGATGCATGATTTGTGAAAGGTAACTCATACTTCAGAACCCTCCAGCGCATTTTCAGGATTCCAAATGCCATCTCAATGACCATACGGGTCACAGAGTGAACATAGTTGTAGTGGCGCTCTTCTGGCTCAAGAATAATATACGAATACTCATCTTTTTTCTCGCTGGGGTAAGGAGTCATCATGAAACTTCGCAAAGAGTAGCCCCCGTCTCCAACCAAATGCATTCCGCTGGGTATCGTTTTTTCAATGTTTTTTCCCAAGACACTTCTTGAAAAAACAGAGCAATCTGGTGTCGAGCCAGAGCGGATAGCAATAGACACGAACTTTCGGTTATTATCACACACAGCTTGAACGTTCAATGACGGAAAACCCTTCCGACAAAAAAACGTATCATCATTAGCTTGTTTTTTCATTCGAATGAGTGTTCCTTCTATTGCCACCCACAGTGTCAGGGAAACCTGTTCGCATCTCAAATTGTCTAGCAAGGGTTTTCCATGCTTCTGGGTTGTCGGCAGACGGCATGGAAACATATTTAGGATAGAGCTCTTGCATGTACTCCAATATCAGATTGACACTTTCACAAAGTTCGGTCATGCCTCCACCAAAAACGCTCTTTAGCTGCCTATAACCGTCTGGTGAGCTGCAATATGCAAGGAAGAGTGCAACTTTTCTTTCAAATCTCTTACGCACACCATGGCGCTTCCTTTTGCTTTTGCTTTCGTGAGTTCTTTTTCTTTTTCTACTTGTCATGATAGTAGATTGTGGCATTGTGCTCAACTTGTCCACGAATCTGAAGCATAAATATAAACCAGACCATTAATTACTAGAGGGACATTGAAACCAAGCTTTACTATTAATAAATCTCAAAGCTATAATGCATAATAATAGTAAGAAACATTTAACTTCAATCTCTTACTAGTAGATCTATAAAAAAATAAACAAAAAACGAAGGAAAATCCTGAAAATCCTGCGACTCAAACAGAAAAAGTGTCCCATGCTTCCGTTGACGTTCTCCATCTCCTTCAAGTTGCATAGGAGAATGAATACAACGTACAAGTTCCATGCGGAGGCAATGCAGGTGCTTCTAAGGCTCTAGATGACTCACCGGAAGCCTCTAGTTCACTCACACAGGAGAGGTCTTTATTCTTTAATCAGAGGGCTAGCTGGTTCACACATACTGGGCAGTTGTGAACACTGTCGTGAAGGAATTCATTACAGTTGTGACAAAACACCCCCTTGCACTTCTCACATACAAAGCAGTTGCTTCCAGAGACTTCTTCAAACGGGAAATGGCAGGAGATGCACGTAGTGACTTTTTCTTCTTTGGAGGAGGATGCCCTGAACTCGTCCAGAGGAAACAGGTGATGGAATGAGCGTGCCAAATGTGGTGCAGATACAAGGGTGAGGCCACAGGTGGAGCAGTCCACTGGGATATCACAGAACTTTGTGAGGCATCGTGGACAAGGATAGCCGCCAGTGCGGAACTTCCGATGACAAGCACACAGTGACGACTCTGTTGCCGGAAGTTTCTTCGGGAATCCCATCTTTAGTAGTTGGAAATCAAGTTGCCGGGAGGCGGGTGGTGGAGTGGTGTGCTGAAAGAATATTTCCCTAAAATGCTTTTCACCCATGGCCACGTTATAAAACCCCCCAGTGACCTTACATAGCTCCTGCAATACATAAACCCCTGCACTGAGTCCAATACAGGAACACAGGATATTGTCTGCCTTCAGAGCCGCAATGGTCTCGTGGACATTCCCCGGATCGCACGTCGTAAGACTCCCAAAGATTACAAGAACCTCCTTGCTTGTATGTGATGGCATGTGCCTCAGACTCTGCCGCGCCAATTCAAGCGAGTTCTGTAGAGATGGCTCCCCCTTTGTATCTTTTAAATTCTTCACCCCTTGAAGAATATCATTTGTATTTCCACACAAATCCTGCACCTTAATTGCTGAACCGTCCTTAGTCACAATCAACCCGAGTTGCGAAATAGGATTCTGATCAAAGTATTCCCTCACAAACTTCTTCAAGATCTCCATAGCACAGAGAAACCTAGTTGGTCTCAAATCCGCATCCTCCATGGCGTCAGACATATCCAACACAATGTACATATGCCGCATCATCCCTCGGCGGATATTGGACGAGGCCAGGTTCTGCAAGCGCCTTTTCTTTGCATATTGCTCCTTCAACTCATACACGCTAGTTTTCAGACTCCCAGACTCGTCTTCCTGCAGTGCATCCCATGTCCTCTCAATGTCCCCCTCCCAGTTGTACCCCGTCTTCCCGTCCGCAAGATTCCCCCCGTACATATTTATATACAATCAATATATATAGCACCACGCTCAGGCCTCTCGTGATAGATGGGACTTACACTGGTCCCCAAGACTCCTTATTTATTTGGTTCGCCCCAAACCAGTTGATTTAAATCACTGCTCCTACTCACAAATTCACCAAAAACAAACACAAAAAACAAAAAAGCTCACTGCAAACAAAAAAACAAACAAAAAAAAGGCTTAAAAATTAAACTAAAAATTTGATGGTTTAGGGTAATTTTTTTCCATTTTTCCTTTTCTTTTTTGTTTTTTTTTTTGGTTTTCAAATTTGTTTTGTTGTGTTTTGTTTCAATTTTTTCGACATTCAAAAAAATAAAAAAATCATATTTCCCCACTTTTTCTTTTTTTTATTATTTTTGGCCCGTTGTCCGGTTTTCAATTTTTTTTTTCGTTTTTTCAGTTTTAGTTTTTGAGAACTTTTGAGGGATTTTGTGCAGTTATTTTAGTGATCGATTAACAGTTTTTGTTTGTGTATTTGTGGTTTGTGTACGTTAAAGAAAATACAACAGTCATGTCGAAGCGCTCCCCTGCTAAAAACAACGGAAACTCGCCGAAGAAAGCGAAAGGCATAACGCGAATTTGGGTGGATGGGTGCTATGATATGATGCACTTTGGACATGCCAACTCTCTTCGCCAGGCCAAGTTGTTTGGTGATGAATTGTATGTTGGTGTTCACTCGGACGCAGAGATTCTGAAAAACAAAGGGCCTACTGTGATGAACGAGCAGGAACGCTACAAGATGGTGCGCGCGTGCAAGTGGGTTGATAAGGTGATTGAGGACGCTCCATATCAGACTCAACTGGAGGTCATGGACGAGTACGGGTGCCAGTATGTTGCACATGGTGATGATATCACTACATTGGCGGACGGCACAGACTGCTATCAGTTGTGTAAGGATGCTGGAAGATATAAGTAAGTGAGAGTGAGAGAACCGGCTGAGAAAGAGGAGACTTGTACTGATACACCGAGTCATGCTGTATTTGCATTTTTTATTGTTTGCTATATTGACCCTCCTCTGCGTGCTTTATATTGTGTTGAATACTTGGTTTTGATATAGGGAGTTTGGGAGAACGGAAGGAGTTTCCACTACAAACTTAGTCGGAAGAATGCTTCTCATGACGAAAGATCATCATCAGAAAGGTGAGAAGCTTGATAAGAAGGACCCCACATTGAAGTCTGTAAGCTCAGGAAATGATAAGAGAAGTCCTTACACTGGTGTATCTCAGTTTTTGCCAACTACACAGAAAATTATTCAGTTTTCTGAGGGAAAAGCCCCCAAGCCAGGTGATAAAATTGTGTATACAGCTGGGGCTTTTGATCTATTTCATGTTGGCCATATTGATTTCCTGGAAAAGGTTAAGAAGCTTGGAAATTTTGTCATTGTCGGACTGCACACGGATGAGGTTGTCAACTCGTACAAAGGACGAAATTATCCTATTATGAATCTCCACGAGCGTGTCCTCTCTGTTTTGGCATGTCGATATGTCGATGAGGTGGTCATTGGTGCACCATACGAGATTGACGAGGCTTTGCTGAGCCACTTCAAGATTTCTGTTGTCGCTCACGGGTCTACTTTTTACCCAGAGCAGAATGGAAGAGACCCATATGCTCTTGCAAAGAAGAAGAAGATCTATAAATCTGTTGCTAGTGGAAGTACAATTACCACCTCTGTCATTGTGGAGAGAATCATTAAGAACAGATTGGAATACGAAGCAAGGAACAAGAAGAAGGAAGCTAAAGAAATGAAGCTCATGGATGATATTCATATCAGCACCCCTACTAGACAGGAATCCCCATCTCCCAAAAAGAAAACCGGAAGTGTGTCTCCCAAAAAAAAGGCCGGGAGTGTGTCTCCTAAAAAAAAGGCTGGAAGTGTGTCCCCCAAAAAGAAGTAAAATCTGCATATAGTGACTTTAGTGTTTGAAATGGTTAGAGATCAGGGTGGATCTAACCAAAGGTTAACTGACTTTTAATAACCTGCCGCCGTCTTCTTTTTCAAGCCATTCACTCTTAGAAGCCCAGTGCCTCATCTCCTGTTTGCATTGTGAAGGAACGCATTCCATTCTGTATATTTGCTGTTTTACAGCAGTAAAATCTCATTAGTTTAAATAAATAGACAAATTACACAAATATAGGAACAGATATGGGAATGAGAAGTTATTAAGCGCAGGATTAAGCGATACCCATTCTTTATTGAATTGAAAGAAATGCACTTTATTTCATTGTCAAGATACTCTAATGAGGCATTCTTCTTTGCAGCACATGAAGAGTCATAACTGTCTATATAAATGAGTTCACCAAGATAACACGAAACGAAATGAAATGTTAAGTTTGAGACGAATTGAATGGTTATGATAAATATGAGAGAAAGATAAGGAGTAGAGCTGAGAGAGTGAGACTGTTTTGACTGTACCATGTACTTGGATTCATCATGATGATGGACCGACCGCATATTAGATAAATGGGTGGGCGGGGTCCAGCTTCCAATTAGCAGCTGGTCGATCACTAGAGGGGAATTACAATTTACAGAATTAGAGGGAAGGGTTAGGGCCCTGTACGATCGGGTACCTTTATGATTTTGGGGTCGTGAAAAATACAGTACTACTGCAGATGCCAGAACTAGAGGGAAGGGTTAGGGCCCTGTACGATCGTCGATATGATCGGGTTTATGATTTTGGGGTCGTGAAAAATACAGTACTACTTGGCGCGCTTTGAAGTGGGAGCTGGATTATTTTAAAGTTGTTTGTGCATTGTGTGATTTGTTGTGCTGGTGTATGCCATTCTTGTGTACGTCTAGATCCACTCTGAATAGCATTGGTGTGGTGTTGATTAGTTTTGCTGTGTGGTGTTATTTGTCTGTGTATAGCAGCTCTTGTGGTTTTACCTGTGACCTGAAGCAGTATCTCTGTTATTATAGTGATTGGAAGTTTTGTGTTGTGGAAGAGTCAAATACTAATATGGCTGGAATTGTGAAGAATCCCTGCTTTGTTCAATTGAAGGAACATTATGAGCAAGAGATAAAGCATTTGCACATGCGAAAAATGTTTCAGGACGATGCCCATAGATTTTCGAAATTTAATGTTTTGTTCAATGGAAGTGACGGTGACCTCTTGTTGGACTATTCCAAAAACATTGTTACTGAGAAAACAATGAAGTTACTGTTTTCTCTGGCATGTGAGGCAGGCGTGACAAACATGCGTGATAAAATGTTTGCTGGTGAGAAGATTAATTTCACTGAAGATAGAGCAGTATTGCATATTGCCCTTCGCAATCGATCCAACAAACCCATTGTGGTTGACGGTGTTGATGTTATGCCTGGTGTGAATGCTGTTCTAGATAAAATGCGAACCTTTTGTGATAGTGTCAACAGTGGTCAGTGGAGAGGCTACACTGATAAAGGTATTACGGATGTGGTAAACATTGGAATCGGAGGCTCTGATCTTGGCCCCGTCATGGTAACGGAAGCGCTGAAGCCTTATGCCGGTAATTTGAATATTCATTTTGTATCTAATGTTGATGGAACTCATTTGGCGGAAGTTACCAAAAAATGCAATCCCGAAACTACACTGTTCATTATCGCTTCGAAAACGTTTACCACCCAGGAAACCATCACAAACGCCAACTCTGCCAAAACATGGTTCCTCCAAACTGCAAAGTCACCAAGTGCTGTAGCCAAGCACTTTGTTGCCTTGTCCACAAACAAGGCTGAGGTAACAAAGTTTGGAATCGACCCAGACAACATGTTTGAATTCTGGGACTGGGTCGGTGGAAGATATTCGCTCTGGTCTGCGATTGGTTTGTCAATAGCAGTATACATTGGTATGGATAATTTCGTCCAATTGTTGGAAGGAGCCCATGCAATGGACCGTCACTTCCAGACTGCTAAAATGGAAGAAAATCTTCCCGTTGTTTTGGCTGTTTTGGGAGTGTGGTACAATAACATTGTTGGTGCTCAAACTCATGCCATTCTTCCTTATGATCAGTATATGCATAGGTTTGCTGCTTACTTTCAGCAAGGCGATATGGAATCGAACGGAAAGACAGTGACTAGAGAAGGTGATTTTGTGCAGTCTTCAACGGGGCCTATCGTGTGGGGAGAACCAGGAACGAATGGACAGCACGCATTTTACCAATTGATCCATCAAGGAACTAAAATAATTCCGTGCGATTTTCTTGCACCTGTTGAAACCCACAACCCCATCTCAAATGGTGTTCATCATGAAATTCTGCTTTCAAATTTCTTTGCACAAACAGAAGCTCTTATGAAGGGTAAAAGCCAAGATGAGGCCTTCCAGGAGCTAAAAAATGCCGGCCTCGAAAGCCCACGTCTAGAGAATATTCTGCCACACAAAATATTTGCTGGAAATAAGCCCACGAACTCTATTATGTTTCAAAAATTGACACCATACACTCTAGGTTCGCTTGTTGCCATGTACGAGCATAAGATTTTTGTTCAAGGTGTTATTTGGGACATTAACTCATACGATCAGTGGGGAGTTGAACTTGGAAAGCAATTGGCTAAGGCTATCCTGCCTGAGTTGGTTTCTGGAGGCGAAGTTACTGCTCATGACAGTTCTACTAATGGATTGATCAATTTTTTTAAAGCTCATCGAATGTAGATTGAGTGTATTGAGAGGAACGCAGTGAGAACTGATAATGGCAGGTTGTCAGGAATTTTGTTAGATTTACATTTAAATAAAGGGTTTATTCTTTTTTGAAACAAAAACAATATTGGTGGTTCTCGTCGGTTTCTTTTTTTTTTTCCTTTTTTAAAAGTTACTTGTAAGTCGCAATCACTTATCAAACGAAAATATTCCCAGCTTCTTAAGCCACAGTGATAACACGATGACAAAACAAAAAAAAACAAGTACCCCGCCATTCAAATGGGCTAATATTCTTTATATTTCCCGTTTCTTTCCCCTTCCCCCATCGAAGTCCCCCATTATACAATTACATAATTTGCTACACCCATTCACGTCAAACAATATTAGAAGATGGAGATGTAGTTATCAATCTTTGACTTATGGTTTTGAGAAATGCATTCTGCAATCCACACAATATTGCGAGCCTCCTGTTCCTTGAGTTTCACGAGTCCGTAGAAAATACCATAGTGGAACTGTTGCTCAAAAGTAAGTCCGTTCAATTTTGCTTCATGTTCAAAGAATCGGTCTTCCAGAGTCTTATCTCCACCAGCAGTTCCAACGCCCTCAAACATATTTCTGTAACTGGGATAAAATTCCGCAAGTGCCCGCACCTGTTCGTAATCATCAACTTTCCCAAGTTTCATCAGCCCATCAGGGTACAGATGTCCGCATCGAGGATACAACTTGACCCTATCTTCTTTGGTCAGCTCGGTTCCAAAGGAATTGATTGTGATAATAAAAGCTCTTCTATCAGCTTCGAATTTCAAAATTTCACCCATCACCTCACCAGTGGCGCCTCCTACTTCTTGACAAAATTCATAAAAATCTTCGAGGTATGCTTTGTACAATGTGTTTCTGATAATTTCGATGTTCATTTCATCAAGATCCTGCTCAGAAATGCAACTAATGAAGTAATCAGCAAGGGGAGTGTCGATCAAGACCGAGTTATATAGCTCAGCTGGGGTTGAGGCAATACACAGAGTAGCCATTGACTCGAACATTCCCAAAGGATGACACTTGGGAATCAATTCCGAAATGTCTCTTTCATGAAGGGTGCCAGTGATAAGCAAAATAATATTGTCAATCATGTAGCTATATGTAATATAATCCATAAACTTGGACAAAGGGAAAACTGCCTGAGCTCTAAGACCCTTAAATTCAGCCACAAACTTCTCAGTCAACTTATCCGAGATT
This sequence comes from Ichthyosporea sp. XGB-2017a, assembly GCA_002811675.1. Lineage (NCBI taxonomy): Eukaryota > Ichthyosporea > Dermocystida > Chromosphaera > Chromosphaera perkinsii. The sequence goes on from PDIM01010328.1 coordinate 123,313, forward strand.
GTCGACACAGTAAGAGGAGAGGGTTCATTAGCCAAAAACTGACCATAATCAGTACTCGCCAAGTGCAATTTTAAATCATCCAAGCTCTCAGCCTGTATCAAATTCAAATAGTCCGACTGGGTAAGGATCCCAGAGCGGAATCCTCTAGCCAAACCCTCCAAGTAACCGTCGTTAATATTAAAAGAAAGCTCCTGCATCTTCAAAATCTTCCACTATAGACTCTCCGACTACTAACAAATCTCTTCTAACTTAATCTAATCTCTCCGCACACGGCCCTGCACAGATCTCATAGACACTGGAAATAAAGTGACTCCCTGTTCAAACATGAAGTATATTTATTATACAAGAAATGGTCAATAATAATAAAGGGAATTTGTGTTATCTATGGCTAATCCCATACATCGCGGGTTTGTATGGAGAACCCCATAGATAACAAGGCCAAGCCCACTCACTCACTCATCACTCGAGCTAAAATATAATTATTTGTGAACCCTTTACCCCCCACCCCCACCCCCGCGATATTATTATCTTATGAATATTCTCTCGAGGGAATTGCAGGCAGCTGCATGAGTACTGCATGTTGATGAATAAATAATTGAATAAAGAATTGATGTTAGCACCAATTGAAGTTTTTACAGTGAATGTACTTGTGCTGCAGCGAGGAACCCCAACACTTTCGAAACTCCAGAGTCTAACTCTAGAAGTAGTCATCAGAATGCACAAGGATGACAATTACAGCAAGCAAGATGGAGCATGTTAATCTCTCACCACCCACTGTTTACTAGATCAAGATATAAAGTAAACGAGTGATATTGTAAGTAAATGGACATATCTGTTGTGGAGTGCAGGGAATGAGCCCCATGCTCTTTCCTCCAAAGGACTTGAGCCTAATGTATGGAAGCATCACATGGACTACAAAATTGCTCTCACAAATAATGCAATTACGAAGACTCTGAAGTCATGGTGAGACTACTTTTTTAATGAACGAAACAATGCATTTTGACAAAGAAAACTCGGGCAAGGCACATTTCTCAATCACAGAAAAATGGTCTTCATCTTCAACATGCGATGTTTCTATTGCCTTTTCATTCTTTAGCACCATGGTCATATGTTTGACAAATTCATCACTTTGTCTTTTGAACTCTGGGGAATCATGCTCTCCATACGCAACCAACATATTGCACAAAGGGACTGTATCAAGGGCATTCTCACTATCTAGTCTTTCCAAAATAAGTTTTGGGCTTAAGCTCTCTGCTTCCTCCATGGTCATATGTAAGACGTCATTCTCTTTTGAAATGCGAAGAGGTCGAAGATCAAATACACCGCTCACTGGAATAATACCTGCAAGAAGGGGCCTTTCAGCAGTCAACGAACGGGGAATCATAAACGCCCTCTCCCACTCCTCATATCCTGTCATCATGAGCATAGCAGAAATATGGCCCCCCGCAGAATGGCCACAGGCAAACAAGTTTGCACTAGAAAAGTGTTTGTACGCCCAGGCTAGAGAAGCCCTACACTCATTCATCATTCCCGTCATTGTTACGTCGGGAACCAAATTGTACCCTACTGAAACAACAGTAACACCTTCTGAGCACAAAGAATTGGCCATAAAGCCTGCATGAGGAAGCCTAGCAATAACGACGTTTGAATCCAATTTGAAACAAGTATACAAGTTAGAAGGTAGTTTTTGGATGCAGAACTTTGCAATATCCAAAGAGAGCTTACCCCATACACTGCCAATAGCCCCCGTGGTAGTAAAGGACAACATGCTTATCATCCCATTTTTCCTCACCATCACCCGGGGAGCTTTGTCTATACACCTCTACCTCGAATTCCTGGTGGCAAGAAGCAGATGCAATCTTATACCGCGTTCTTTTCAAAGACCTTTCCGCTCGAGTAGTGCCTACAAGGAATACACGCAACATCGGGAATTCAAATAAATAAAAGTGCAATGAAGAACAGTGGACTAACGACACTCACCTTCCTCTGTGGTCGACACATGGCTTTCCACTACTTTGTCTGGGCTCATCCTATGTGACCACACACTCGGGGAGTATTGCCTATCGATCTCTTTCTTATCCATTGAAGCATACATAGTAACAACACAGCTTATAAATCCCTAGAAGGTTCAGCTAGGGGTGTACATAAGCAACACACAGGCGGGATGGAGGAAGCCAACCTAACACAAATCAAACCGTTGCAATAACACAAAACACACAAAAATTATAATAAAAACCATATTCATTTTTCATTATTTTTTCCATATTTTTATTGCTTTCGGTTTATAACTACACAGAAACAAGAAAGAGACAAGGACTTTTCTATGTCCTTCACCTCTCTTCACTGTTTCTTTCCCTCTAAGTAGTGACCGTAGAGCAATTCGCCTTTCATTATCCTTCCTCCTCCTTTCACGGGCCGCTGAGCAACTCAATTGCTTCAGAACTAACTGCTCCTTCAATACCATTTATTTAACCCCCCTTCATTCATGTTGCCCCCCTTTTCCCATTATACTCCTGTCCCTTTCCTTTTCTTTGGGCTACTATGCCAACTGCCGAAGTTGTGCAAGCCTTTCGTTGATTTTCTCCTCCTCTTGTACTGAAAGGCTGTCTGTGCCCACTTTGGCGGCATCTAACTTCTCTCCCACTTCCAGACCATGTTCGTCCGCTACCTGCATAATAAGGGAATCAACCTGGTCTTCTGGAGTAGTGATATTGATGGCTGAGGACATGGAACTTTCCATAACGCTCGACTGCACATCAAGAGTCTCAAACTGAGTCTCGAACTTATCCATAACGGCGGTTATCTAAGCATAATATTGTTTTGTTAAGCACAACACAATCAAAACACAGATGTTAACAACAGGAAAAATAGACGAAAGAATATGCAAACAGCACACTCACCTTTTCCAAATCCATAGACTTCAAAGCTTTGTCCATGGTCTTTACCATACCGCCCATATCTTTTGTCACCTGCTTCATTGTGATGGCTGTTTTGACTCTTGATGCCACTGCATCAACCCTTGCAGACATGCGCAAAAAGTTCACTCCCTCATTATGCTTTCTAATTGCATTCTCTGCATATATCCTCGCTGTTTCTTTATCCCCTTTTTGTATTGCTTTCTTCACCTTCTCCTTCTGCTGTTTTTCTTCCTTTTCGCATTTTTTATGTTGTCTTTCCAGCTGCTTAGCTGTAAATTTAAGATTGAAAAGTTGATCCTCTAGACCCATCCTTGATCGAAGATATATATTCTATACAAAAAAACCAGCAAACACACACAGACACTCACAGAAATGTCCAACAAACTTCAAATCAAAATACAAAACACAGACAATAACAAATCACAATGAAAAAAAAAAATCCCACAAAGACAACAAAATATCAAATATCCTTGATCGAAGAAATCCCTAATGTATGGGGATGTGGATAGTGAGGGAGCGGCATCAAAGTATGGGGGTGGCGGTGTGTTAGGGTTTTGGGCAGTGTCCAGTGACGTCAAAAAAGAAAAGGGGTGACGTCACGCTCAGCTGGGAGGGTTACGGGAAGATTAGAGATCTGGACTGGTTGCTATGGTTATAACATTATATAAATTGGGCCAAATTTTTTCAAAAAAGGTTTGAATTTTTGAATTTTTGAATTTATTTTTTTTTTTTTGGGCGGTCTTTTTTTCTATTTTTTCTATTGTTTTAATTTTGTACCTTCTTTTCACTTTTTACTTTATCTGTATTGTGAATAGATGGAAATCGTTTTTTGCGGGGAAGGGGAGAGGAACGAAGCAATTAAAGAGGCAGGGAGGGGGAGTATCAAGTGTATGATTAAGCTAAGTGAAGACTAGCTATTGAGCCATTCATAGAGAGGGAACAGGGGGATAGAGGGGACCCACGGATTCATAGAGGATGATTTCTACAGGGAAGGAAGACGACCCGGGCTGGGCCGGGAAGGGTGTCGCAAGTACATCCCGGGGTTCGGCTGATGATATCAGCGACAAGTATTTTCGCTTACGGGAGGAATATGCTGCTCTGAAAACGTCACATGCTTCACAGGGGGAGAAGATGAAGCGAATGGCCACAAAGCTTCTGCGTCTGACTGCTGATTTGAAAAAGCAGGGTGGTACTGGCGGGGGGCATGTGGGTAGCAGTCGATCAGCAGGCGCAAGGGATGTCGACAAAGACAATATGATCGAAGACATGAAAGATCAAGTGCGGGAGCTAACAAGGAACAATGAGAGTCTTAAAAATAAGTTGATGGTAACCCGACAGCAGCTAGAAGAGCAGTGCAGGCGAAAGACTCCCTACAGTGGAATTCCATCAAGGACAAACTCGGGAGTACTCCGACGCAAATCTTCAGCGTCATCGAGTAGCAATTTCCTCTCGAATCGACCTTCATCTACTCTGCCTAGCAAACCTTCTTCTAAAGCACTTGTCAACCAGAAGTCTTCAACGAAGCTTGTAGCTGAATTGGAAAAAAATAGCTCTGCCCTGGAATCCAATTTGGAGCAGTCCAAGCGAGAATATGCGGAGCTTCAACAAGCATACAACGGCCAAGCAGAAAAAGTGAAAAGAGCGCAAGAAGATGTGGATGAGCTCAAAGAATACATTAAGCGGATTGAAAAGGAGCACGATAAGCAGCTTTCTGAAGTGCAAGCAAACGTATCATCTCGACGAGGCAGTATACAGGAGGACATCAACTACATTAAGCTTCAGAGGGAAATTCGTGATAAGGCTCAAAAGTTGCAGTTCCTGCAAAAGAAATACGAGACTATAGAAGTGACCATGACCAATGTAAAGAAAAACCATGAGGCAGTCTTGCAGGAATTAGATGGATTGCATGGTCAGTTGAAACAGGAAAGGGAGAAAAATGTTGGGCTAGAGCATAAACTTCGAACAAAGGGTAGTTCGCAAGATGCCTCTTTAGACATAAAGCAAATTCTCAATGATTTAAGAAGCGAAAATGAACTCCTTAAGGGTGAAAACCAAAAATTGATTGAGGCCGCCTTCGACGATGCAAGGGAAAAGGAATTCCGGAAGATTGAGACTAAGCTTAAAGACAGAATAGCTGAACTTGAACTCAAACTAAATGGGGACTTTGAGAGTAAAGATGCCCTTCTTCAACAACTTCAAGGAGAAAAGAGTGGGAATTTGGAGATGGAGAAAATGCATAAAGATCTGCAAATTGCCTTTTTTGAGCTTAAGCAGGTAAATGAGAAACTGCAAGACAAACTAAAATTTTTTACTCAAGAAGGAGATGTAACTCCAGAGGAGATTGAAGAGGCTTGGGCTCTTATTCGTGCAAAGAAGGACAAATCATCGACCACATACCTTAGCTTCCTACAGGATGATATTCCAAGTGATACTAAGGGTGTTGAGCGGGAACTTCATGAAATGCGAACAGCTCATGCAGAGACAGTCATGGAGCTTGAAAAGACAAGGAAACTCCTGTCGATTCAATATGGTATCAACAAGGATTATAAGTCAGAAATAGAGGACTTGAAGCATAAGGTAGAGTTGATGCGCAGAGACTATGAGTTCCGCTTGGATGAATATGCGCACGCAACAGACCTGAAAACAAACAAAATTGGAAAATTAGAGTCGCAACTAAGAGATATTGCTTATGGCACCAGAGAGTACAAGGTAGAAGATATTGACAGTGATGATGAAGAAGGCACCGTTGAACTTGGAAGAGGGCAGAATCTCTTTGAATTTAAAATTTCAGTGGTTTTGTTTTCAGGTGCCGCCTTGGAACTTTTCTTTGGCACTAGCAAGGCAGAGCCATCGACATTTGTGTCCTGGGACTTTTTTGAATTTGAAACACAAGCCACACCTGTTATTAAAGGCGGTAAGGCAGAATATAACTTTACTTCGCAGTACATTGTGGATGTGGATGACTTCTTTCTTCACTACATTCAGAAGGATTCTATGACGCTTGAAATACACCAAGTAGTTGGCGGAACAGACTATAAGACACTTGGTTCTTGCAATGTCGTTTTTAGGGATCTTATGGATAAAACTGGCCGCCTATCATACACCAGGAAAATACTTTGCAATGATGATCCCTCACTCAGTTTGGGAACCATCGAATACAAGATCTACATGAAACTTCCTATGACCACGTCCATTAGTCTGTACAAAGAGAGAATTAAAGCAATGGGGTACATTTCACATAATAGTGTAGAAAAGGATTTGGAAGAAGAGGAGAAGCGTATCAATGCAGATGTCGGTGAACCGAATAAGCTATCAGTGAGCATCCTTCAAGCATCCGGTCTTGAAAAGGTAGACAGCGCAGTTGGATCGGCCAATCCTTCCTCCTATTGCATGTATAAATTCTATGATTTTGTAGATCATGACACCCGCATTGTGGCGAATAACTCCCAGCCAGTCTTTAACGATAGTAAAGCTTTCAATGTCACTATGTCACAGCGCCTACACGGTTACCTCAATACATCACACCTAGAAGTATTTGTTTTTGATGATAGTGGTCATGGTGGTGTTATTGGAAGCGCAATTGTTCCTTTGAAGCCACTTGCCTCAAACAAACCAATAGAGGGCGTATACCAGGTGTTAAATAAGAGGAAAGAGTGTGTTGGCAAATTAGAGCTTTCCCTTAGTTGGAAGTATCCTTATCTTTTGCAAAAGGATTCGTCTACCGAACCTTATCCAAACAATATCACAAGAGAAAGTCCTAAAATGCATAAGGCCTCTGATAATATAATTCACAAGCAATCACCCGTCTCTTCAAAGACATCTTCCTCGGCCGTGCCATCTTCTCCGCGCACCTTGATGGATGTTCCTAGTATTGGAATCGATCCGGGCAGTGCCGAGTTCCCTGACGTGCAAGGTCAGGTATCAAATCCAAGAAGCGCAAATAATGAAAAACAAACTTCTCCGTATACACAAGACAAGAGCCAGTCAGACATTCCAAAATCACTTTCCGTATCTCCAAGATCCCCCAACTTGTCAACTTCAGACACGAATATTGCCAAAGGAGAAATACCAGCGATGGACAAAAAATCTCTTAGTGTTGGAAGGGTTGAGAAAGGAAATTCGCGCTCCCCATCACCTTCTCAAGAGCGTATAAGTCGACCAAACTCCAATTTGAGTGTTGCCGAAAGGGGAACACGGCGTTCGCGATCGCGTTCCTGTTCAAGGTCCCCTTCAAGAGAACAAGTAGAGAAAGAAGAAAGTTCAGAGTCGCCTCAAATTGCTCGAAAAGAAGAAGAAACTTCTGTTTTAGATGATATCGATACCGACATTGAAGAGCTTATATCAAGTGGAGATGAAGAAACTCATCTGGAAGTTAAAGATTTTATGGACAGAAGCACGCTCGTAGAGGAATCAAAGGTCACCGGCGTGACTGCTGTTGAAGAAGTGGAAATGGTATCCAAACAAGCTTCCCGAAATATGGAGGATGACGCAAAAGGCCCTTGCAAGATAAAAATTAGCGTCAATAGTATGACAACCCTTCCACTTATGGACGCGATATGTGAAGTGGACGTTGAAAGAGTCTTTGTCTGTTACAATTTTCTGGACGTTTCTCCTGAGCAAACTGAAACACAGTCTATGGAAATTCAAGGGCCCCACATTCCAATGAGATTTAATTTCATGAAAGGTAAGTTAACAACATTTTAATTTCTTCACATTCTTTCAACCTACTAAAGGCCAGTTTTGTTTTTAATTTATGGTGTCATTCTACTTTTTAGAATTTGACTTGGACGATCCGTCCAACTCTAAGAGTAGAGAAATGCTATCTCAAACTATCAAAGAAAAAAATCGAAGGGAAGGCGAAATTGTATTTTCTGCTGTAAGGTACGTTTTTCTTTCCTGCTTCAGTGAATATAACCTTGAATGCATCTCTTGCATCTATAACTTACTCATTTATTTATTTCATTTTTAGTGAGCCGAATGAGGATGACTATGACACAGAATGTGTGGACTTAGGTGTTGCCTCAGCCAATTTGTTTGACATTCTTGAACAAAATGCTGACATATCGCACACAAAAATTGATCTCATGCATGAATCGGACAACGGCACGAAAGAGAAGATTGGGGCCGTTGACATCAGTATTAGTGCACTCACGGCACTGAAAGCCCTTCAAAATTAAAAAAAAAAATAACAGTCATTTGGTAGCGTGCATTGATACCAAAAGGCCCTACTTTATTTATCTTTTTCTGCAAAATGACTCAAATAAACTAAAAGCAGCTCTTTAAGAATATATTAAATCCATATCAAAATGAGCTTAGAAGCGCAGCCAGAGCCTTTTACATTACTATCTCGTATACTTTTTAGAATTATTTAAAAATGGACTTCTTCTTTTTATCACCGACCTTGGCCTTTTCTTCTTCGAACGCCCTTTCACGCCTTTCCAATTCAAGCTTTTGCTGCTGCAACTGTCTTTGCATTTCTTCATGCTGTTGCTTAAGCTAAAATGGGATTTGCACGTTTAAAAAGATTAGCAAAAATGTTCAATACTGAATAAAAATGCCTTTGGCTTCGTGTGTCACTTACCTTACTCTCGGCCTCCTTGAGCTTCATTTCCTTCTCCGCCACTTTATATTCAAAGACCCTCTTCATTTCCTCTTCTTTAAACTTGAGTTTGCGTTCTTGCTCTCTTCTTTCCGCTTCGTACTTGGTTAGAGGATTTCTACAAAAACATTAAAAACGTTCGTTAGCGCACACCCACATACCAATTATACAACAGAACGAGTAAACACACATACCCCTCAGCATTCGCTTCAGTAGCCGCAATTTCAGACAATTTGTTGATTCTGTAATTTTCATAATGCACTTCATTCGTGGAGTCTTTCAAGTCTTGCATGTGAGTGCGAATAAGCATGTTTCTCAAGCGAGTAAAATCGCAATGCTCCTCGTTTTCAATCTCTACAACGCCCCACGGATACACTCTGGCACGCACCTTTTTGCCGTGAGATTCTACAATAGCATTGCTACCTATTACAGCAAAAGGAACGCAAGCTACAACAGCTCTGTTTTCAGAGATCATATCATCCTCATCATCACTATCTACGGCAGGACTGTATATCTGAATAGAATATTCCTCAATATCCGACAAAACACGACGTTTGAAGGCCATCAGCTCTTCCGGCGTTAACGAATCACTCTTCCCGATGACTGGTACAATATTTACGTACTTCTCAAGGCATTTCATGCACTCGACATCAAGAGGTTTCAGTCCATGACCTGTTGGGGCAATAAAATAAAGGCAGCAATGGATTCGTCCATCTCTCACACGAGTTCTGTTGACCCTGGATTCCTCATTGAGAAAAGTTTCAAACTGCTCTTCCACATACGAAACTATTGGCTCCCACCTATAATTATGAGCGCATAATAGATTAATGCAAAAGCACAGGCTGCAAGTTAAAATTATGCTCCAGGACACGTCTCTTACCAACAAAACGGTTACTTACGTTTCGTCGTTGTTCACAGAATCACCAAAACCTGGAGTATCTACAATTGTCAAACGCAACTTAACACCCTTTTCGTCAATTTCGACACTTGTGCTGGTAATATCAACTGTCGTTGAGATTCTTTCTGAGGCGGAAGGATACTCTCTGTCTTCGTATAGATCAGCAAGAAACAGGGAATTTATAAGCGTAGATTTTCCTAGTCCTGATTCTCCAACAACTAATACATTAAAGTCAAATCCAAGCTTAACAGCTTTACGATGAACCTGGTTTGGAAGATTACCGAACCCAACATATCCCGACAAGTTTTTCTTTTCAAAGGTAGGGGAATCTCCGCTCCCTTCCGAGTCATTTTCAGCTGTTACATAATACAAAAAGCCAAAACAGTCAAATTTAAGAATCAGAAAAAAGCAATAAAAGAATTAGCATTCTTCTTCAAAAGGCGCATTTCGAAACTTTTCCTACGTTCCACTTACGTTCTCCGGCCATTATGCTTCGGTTGCTCTGCCTCTTTTCTAGTTCCTCACGTCAAATCTTTCACCAAGAAACTCAGCCGGACAGCGAATCGCAGCTTAGTGTTCAGTATCTTTCGGTGTTTTTTTTCTTACCTAAATCAACTTCTCTCGTCCAAACTGCAAGCAAATCTCACTGTGGAAAAAACACAACAAATCAACGGGGGGGAAGAGTGACCAGCCACCTTGAAGAAGAAGGAAGAAGAGGGGGAAGATGAGGAGGGGGAGTGAGAAAAATATTTTTGCCAGAAATGTTTAAAAAGTGCATTAAACCTAAAACACTCTTTGTGACATAACCCTGGTTATACCCCTACCCCTCCTTCTTTATTCTTTGAATTTTGAGGAGGAGGGGGAGGAGGAGCTCGAGGTGGAGCTGGACCCCGTTGAAGCAAAAGTCTTCTTTTATTTGGGTTAGATTTTGTGTGTGTGTGTGTGTGTAACTTGATCTAGCTACAAGGAACAGCAAGAAGGGATCTTGGGGAGAGGGGGAATGGGATGGTATGATGTCAGGGACTTTAGAATCTAATAATGTGCCTGTTCAGGCGCAGTTAAAGCGGGCCTTGGCTTTGGATGCTGCAGGAGCGAGTGGGGTAAGTTTTGTTGTGTTTGGTGGGGCTCTTGTTCGTCGTTTTCTTTAACAGAGTCCTAAGCATTGCAACATTGTGACAATGTTCTGTGTGCATAGGAAGCTTTAGCACTTTATCTACAATGCATATCGAATATATCTGCTAAACTTGGAGATTCTGGGTTGAGTCAAGGAACGAAAGTAAAGTTATTGGATTTGGGCAGACATTGTTTTGATAGAGTGGCATTTTTTGTTGGCGGAAATCGAAGTGAGGCTTCGTCTGCCTCAGTTTCCAGAACGTGCTCGAATGAAAGTGCTGATCGTGCTCACAGTGGGAAAAAGTCAAAGGAGAGGGATATTCCATTCACAACGTTAGCAGATGTACGAATAGAGAATGATAAGCTGCTTCGTACATATGAAGATAGGCTTAAGACACTTGATAAATCAGCAAAGTCGGATGTAAAGGATAACTTAACCCTGTCTCTTATCCGTAAATGCAAAGAAAATATAGCGATTGCCAAATCAAGACACCAAAAGCTTATGGATAAGGTGATTGAGCGTCAAGAGAAAATGCTTTTGGATGCTGAAATTTCAAGGAAGCAAAGTGCATCTTTAAACTATCTAATGCACCCAAAAGCATACAGCGGTATGGATTGGAGGTATGTACCGCTATATGCTAAGTATTTATGGTGGTTCTCGTTCTTAATGTGATTCCATATTTTGTCTCTGTGTGTGGTAGATCCAAAATTGTCGAATATGAGCTTGCGTTTAGTAATTATTTTCGGGATGAATTGTGCAACCGGCTTAATGCCACCCCGATTGATCTGAGTTATGTAGAACTTTTCGTTAAGCGTATCGCGTGCACATTTGAGCATCCCATTTGTAGGCTGATGACTACTGTACACCATAGTCTTGTACTTCTGTATTGTAGTTCACAAAGCTCAAGTGATCGGCCGACAGATGACGGTACATTTAGTTACAGCACTTCTTCAGTGGGGGGAAGAGTGAATCTTAATTCTATGGGTATGTCTGTTCTTCCCATTTTCAATACCGAAGACAGATATGGTGGGGATGGTGGGGCTTTAATGGAAGGGGGTGGGGAAGAAAGTGAATATGTGGAGAAGATGCAAAGTGTTAAGAATGACCTTATGAGAGATATCCGTTCTTACTTAGACGCATTGAAAAACATAGTGATAAGGGGTTATCCAGAGATGGGTGAAGACGAGTCTGTAATTGAAACTTGTAAAAGAACGTTGGAAGAAATCGTTTTTAATGCAATCAGTCACGTCTTTTTCAAACACTCGTTTAGAATCAATGCTCGGAAAGAAGGGCAATTATGTAAAAAAGTTCAGCGATTAAGAAAGTTACACCCGAAACATTTCCGAATCGAAGAAAAGCTCTGGCTAGTGCAAAGTGAAGACGAATTTGTTGCACTTAGTGACTGCGGGGCAGAAGAGAACGTGCCTTATATTAAAGCCATTCGTGTCCTTCAAAGAGTTTCCCTTGTTTCACATCCTACTCGAAAACTTGAAACTGTTTCAGAGTGCCTGCAGCTTATTTGTTCTGCCGTTTCGGACTACTTTAGCAATATTGATTTGGAGAACGAGACTCCCGCAATGTAAGTTTGGCTATCGTCTAGCTAGAGTGTCTGAAAAAATTCTTCGTGTTTTTACTAATGTAATATGTTTATTTTACTTAAATGTACTCCACAGAGGTGCTGAGGATCTCGTACACATAGTAGCTTTTGTTGCTGCTAATACAGGATGCAAGCATTTGATTTCAGAATGCTCATTCATGGAAGCCTTCATAAGTGGGGATGACATATTGGGAGAGCTCGGCTATTGTCTGGCTTCTTTGCAAGCAGCTTTAGATCATCTTTTAAACCTAAATTTAGAATCTACATAGGAAAGTGAAAGGTGATTTCAATGGCTATATGCAAATAAATGTTTATGGGGTAGACCTTGGGGCCTAATTTTATTTTTTCTAGTGTAGCTAAGGTTGGGAAGGGGAACTGCTTGACTGGGCAGAACCATTGTGTGTTTCTTTTTCTTTTACGTCTGACTAGAAGCTTTTACCGAAGTTTGCTCAAGATTGTATTAGAGATTTCACTTTCCATTACCTTTGCGTGCAAATCATTTCCAATCTTCAAGATATTACCTTTAAGCTCGTCAATATGCATTTTTAAATCACCAGATAAATGAGAGTGGTAGTGCACAATGAAGGTGAAGAAGCATACAAGGAAGAGGGCAAAGGCTGCAAACATGAAAGACTGTGACATTTGGTCAGAATGCTTCGGAGTCTCGTAGGAGTGATTCGATTTCAATTCTTGGATATTCTGATTTGATCCAGCAATGAATCTAGAAGTGGGAGTTTTTTTGGGCTTCGGTTGGAAAGAAGCTTCTTTGACTGTTTCTTTAACCTTTGTCACTTTCTTTGTGGCTTGTTTCTTTGAGCTGATAGGAATGCCATTTTCAAACCCAACCTGAATAATACCAATTTTCTTTGCCAAATTGCCTTTTGAGGCGGGTGAAAGGCTAGCTACTTCTTCAGATTCTGCCACAACAGCAGGTTTACTCTTTGATTTAGTTTTCTTTGTCTTTTTAAGAGGAATCACATGCTCGCTATAATATTGTACATAGACGCTCTTCAATGCAGCCACGGGCGGGAGTGGTGCATCCACAGCAGCCAAGGCAGCTCGGAGCTTGACCTTGGTCAATTTTGAGGGCTCGTCCACAATGTCATCGAAACTAAAAGTATCTGGAACCATTTTGAATAGCTAAAAGTTGAACTACAAGTAGGGCTTTAAGAAAGTGTTGATTTAGAAATGAATGTGAATTAAGACTCTTTCTAAAGAAATAAATAATATGAGAAGAGAAAATTATTTTGGGCTGCAGACAAGTTACGATCTGAAATCAGAAAATAATAATCAACCCTGATTTGAAATTAACAAACACAAAACAACGAGCAAAAGCGAAAAAAAGAAAAAACGAAAACAAAAGAGAAAGTAGTTTGAATAACTCTCCTGTTGC
>PDIM01010328.1:137896-193445 GCA_002811675.1 Ichthyosporea sp. XGB-2017a
AAAAAAAAAAAAAAAAAAAAAAAAAAAAAAAAAAAAAAAAAAAAAAAAAAAAAAAAAAAAAAAAAAAAAAAAAAAAAAAAAGGAGTTTGGTTGGAGTTTTGAAGAGAAAATGGCGGGAAATATGCACTGGTTGCTAGGGGACTCTGTATTTCATAGTGGAGAAACAAAGAAAGATACAAGTCCTTAGTCCACACTGGACCTGCTGCAGGGAAACTAACAACAACACCAACATTCTCTTGGGGTAGGAATGAGGATATGTGCTCATTCATAGCGCTAGAGTGTTGCATGTGTGCTTGTTCCTTCGGTTCACTTTCTGTACAATGTAAAGAAAACTCAAAATATGTTTCAAAGTTCCTACATCACTTAAAGCATTGTATAAAAGCTTTATACTTCTCCTTGATACTTGAACCCAAACTATTATTATCCTAAGAAATGTAGTCGTCACAAAAAAGACAATTATATCGTCGCTTCTTCAACAGGGGTATAAGGCATTTCACTCTGTGTGCTTTGTCTCAACCAAAGGATACAGCTATGAAATGCCAATAAAAGATAAACCTGTAGTTATCACTCGGGCGTACACATACTCGCCTTGTCTCGAATACATGAAAAGGTACCTGAAATTAGCAAAGAAGCAGACTCTTCTGCTGCAATGAACTGTGTTCTCGTGTAGCAGGTGTGTCATTAAGGCTGGTCACGTCAAGCCAAGGCAATGTACACAGTCACTCGGACACTGATGAAGTGTGTGTGTGTGGAAGGGAGCCCATCCCCCAACACAGGAGAAAGAGACTGCAGTAAACACCCCTTTCCATTCACCCATTCATTCACAAGGCACGGGGGAGGGTGAGGTGGAGGCAGGCGACATGCCGTTTCTTTTTTATTTTTTTTCTACCGATCGCTTCATACAAAAACATTTTATTATATTTTGTTGTTTTTATTACAACTTTTCTTCGTATTAGTTTTTTTTGCGTGTGTGTGTGTTTGTTTGGAGATTTATCAGGTTTGTGTTGATTCTCCGCCCATTTTGTTTTATATCCATTGAGTGACTGACTTGCTACCAAGTGAGTCGAGTATAGAAGGTTTAATTAGAAGGGATTTGAAGGAACCCCAGTCAATAAGTTGGTGCAGCTTCTTTTGACATATTGATTGTGAATAGTGTCTTGGTGTCTGTATTTTCTTTTTTGAGTGGATTGTGTTGAATAATGGCTGAAGCCGCTGCCACACCAGTAAAGAAGTCGTGGGGCGATGACGACGAGGAAATTGATTTCTCCAAAAAGCCTGAGGTAGGTGGAATATTTGCATTTATGTTTTGTTTTATTGCTTAGAGAAAGGCTCGACTCTAATATGCTCGCCTGTACTGTAGTTGTTTAAAAATAGTGCTGACGAACTAGCAGCCAAGGTTGAGGGAAGTCTCGGTCTGCCTAGTGGTGAGCAACCGAAAGATGAAGATGATCCAGTTATTGACATCGAAAAGAACAAGGCTCTTAGAGGACCGGGACTTCTGGAGAGCAGTAACGAGATTAACGTCCAGCAGGCTGATCCAAACTCTCCGCTATACTCAGTCAAAAGTTTCGAAGAGCTCAATCTTCGACCCGAACTTCTCAAGGGTGTTTACGCAATGAAGTTTAACAAACCTTCCAAAATTCAAGAGAAAGCGCTTCCCATGATTATTAGTGATCCACCAAAGCATTTAATTGGTCAATCCCAGGCTGGTACTGGTAAGACGGCCGCTTTCGTTCTCGGAATGCTCTCTCGAATCGATCCTGCGAAAGCGGAAGTGCAAGCTTTGTGCATTGCTCCTACCAGAGAATTGTCTAGGCAGATTGGGGAGGTCATTGAAGAAATGGGTCAGTTTTTGAATATCAAAATTGCATATGCGTTGAAGGATGCACAAACGAAAAAGGGAGACAAAAAGACGGAGCACGTTGTTTTGGGTACACCAGGATCAATTTTGGACTGGCTGAAAAAAGGGGTTTTTGATCCTAAGAAGATTAAAATTTTTGTACTTGATGAAGCTGACGTTATGATGGACCAGCAAGGAATGGGTGACCAGTCTATTAGAATCAAGAAAACTCTGGCAAAAAATTGTCAAATTCTTCTGTTCTCTGCAACCTTCAAACCCCACGTGAAAGAGTTTTCCCTTCGTGTTGTTCCAAACGCAAATATTATTACGTTGAAGCGTGAAGAGCTTACCCTTGATGGCGTTAAGCAGTATGTAATGGATTGTAGGGATGAAAACCACAAGTATGAAGTGTTGTGTGATATTTATGGGCTGGTGTCGATCGGTCAAGTTATTATCTTTTGTCATACCAAAAAAACAGTTCAGGAGTTAAACAGACGTATGACTGCTGAAGGCCATACCGTTTCTCTTCTCCATGGTGGTGATATGGATTCGAGTCTTCGTGACAAGGTAATTGACGACTTTCGTAATGGAAAGACAAAGGTACTCATTACAACAAATGTCCTGGCTCGTGGTATTGATATATTGCAAGTTAATGTAGTTATTAATTACGACATTCCCCTCGATGCTCGTAACCGTGCAGATCCTGAGACATATCTTCATCGTATTGGTCGTACAGGGCGTTTTGGTCGTAAGGGTGTTGGTATTAACTTTGTCCACGATGAATCTTCTAGAAGAAATCTTCGTTATATTGAAAAGTTTTTCGGCAAGCCAATCACCTCTGTTCCAACTGATGACCCGGAAGAAATTGAGAAAATGCTTAAGATCTAAAATACATGCATGACACAGTATTTTTCACACCACAGACAATACTGCCATTCTTCTAGAAACGACATTGGTCCCTTTGATGGAACTCATGCCTTAGACGTTTACTTGTAGTTCTTGTCTTTCCTTGGGCCTCCTTTTTACAGGTTGCACAAAGAACCCAAACTCCGGCTTAAAATGCAGCTACCTAACTGAACTGAACTGTGCAAAGAGGAGAGTCGGAGGAGGAAACTTTAAAAGAAACAATAAAGAAAAAGCTATATGCAGATTGCAGACCAATAATATAATAATAATAATAATAATAATGGGTGATCCTGGTGTGGGGGGGTGGGAATACTTTGTTTGTGTTGTGATCCCTCATGTTCTAATAATGCATCTTGAGTATGGAGATGGGAGTGGAAGGGGATGGAGTATAAATTATTATTGTGGCTGTGTTGTTGTGTGTTTCGTGTTTGTGTTTCACTTGCGTGGATTTATCGAGGAATTGAATTTAAGAAGAAGATTGGAATAGTGTCCGTGTTTGGAGATTTTTATTTTTTTTTTTATTGTGCCTTACTTGTGTTGAAATTATGGCTACTGATAAGATTACTTTTTTGCTGAATTGGAAAGCTACTCCATATCATGCACCCACCTTTCTTGCCCAGAAATTGGGCTATTATGCTGACGAAGGCATCAAGGTTGCAATTTTGGAGCCGAATGATCCAAGTGATGTGACTGAAATTATTGGATCTGGAAAGGTTGACTTAGGTTTCAAAGCAATGATTCACACCATTGCTGCTAAAGCCCGTGGCTTCCCGGTCACGTCTTTAGGAACTCTTTTTGATGAGCCTTTTACAGGGATCTGCTACTTGAAAAAGAGTGGAATCAAAAAGTTCGAAGATGTGAAAGGCAAGAAAGTTGGTTATGTTGGTGAATTTGGAAAAGTCATTGTTGATGAACTTTGCAAACATTATGGAATGAGTGAGACTGACTACACTGCTGTGCGTGTTGGAATGAAAACCACCCAAGCCATTCTTGATGGTACCATTGACTGTGGTGTTGGGATCCAGTGTGTGCAAGGTGTTGAGCTGGAACATCTTCATGGAGAGGCTGATATGCTTAGGATTGATGAGCTGGCACATCTTGGATGCTGTTGCTTCTGCTCTATATTGTTTATTGGAAATGATGAATTTATCAAAGCCAATCCTGAAAAGGTAAAGGCTTTTATGAAGGCCAACAAGAAGGCTATGGATTTTGTTCTTGCGAACCCTGAAGAAGCTTGGAAGCTTTATTGTGAAATGAAGCCTGTTATGGACACTGAGTTGAACAAAAAGATTTTTATTGCTTCTTTTAGATTTCTATCGCAGAATATGACCAATGTTGAGCGAGACTGGATCAAAGTGCGTAACTATTGTATCCGATTGGGCTTGATTGACGATACTTTTGAGAGTAATAAGACTAATTCATTCTTGCCCGAAGAATGCCAGAAGGAGGGTAGCGAAGAGGTGAGACTTCTGAAGGAACATGGCGCCGAGTGGTTTGGAACACCAGACACACGACCAGCAAGGAAGGCACCGTTTGGAGGTGAATACACTTATGCATGCCCTACTTGTGTCAAAGAGCAGTAGAATGTGTCTGGGTGTATGGTAAGAGTATTTTTTTGCTTGTTATTATTTTGTGTTGTCAGGACTTTATGTTTGTTTTTGTGTTTCCAGCTATTTAACATATAATTCATGTTGGTCTGTTCGATGTTTTTTGTGTGCGTTCTGTTTGTGTTTTGAAAAATGCCAACCACTTTACGCATTTAACTTGATGTTGAACTCTTTTTGCTTCTGTAACTTTTTTTTTCTTATTTCTTTTTCATGTTTAGGCCTTTGGAATGGAATATTCACATGGCCTGAGATTATACCCGCAGAACCTGAACATCGTAATGGATGCGTAGGGAGTCTAGCTGTTCCTTTTGGAGCAGTTTACCGGGGTGGCTTTGTGTGGATATTCCTAGAAGCGAAGTTTGCTAACCTTAACGTGCTGTTGGCTACGTTTGCTGATTTGATTGAGAAAATGCTAGTGATAATAAAACATTGACCGATTATGTATTCACTAAACTTTGCAGTCCTGTGACTTGTGGGAGAATTGTTTATTTATCGGGAGGACTTATGAGCTTTTTGCATTATGTATAAATTCTTTAATTTTTTGCGCAGATTTAAATCCGCTTTCATCCTCGACACCTGAAGAAACATCCACCCCCCACGGTTTAACCTGTGTAACGGCATCTGCAACGCTTGAAGGGGTTAAGCCACCTGCTACGAGTATTGGAAGATGCTTCGAAACTTCAGCCCCAAGGACCCAGTCAAAAGTCAGCCCACTACCACCTCCTTGCTGTCCAGGGAGTTTCGTATCTAGCAGAACAACGGAAACGTGTTTTGGTTTGATAGACTCTAAAACACTTTTGGAATCTGCTGGTTCTTCAATATGAACAGCTTTAATAACAGGAACACATATATCATCTGCTAAAGCAAAAGTTTCTGAGCCATGGAACTGGACAGCATCTAATCCACAATATTTGACAATTTCGTTTATGTTTTCGGCAGTTTCGTCAATAAATACACCAACAGTCATGGGTCTAGCATAATGAAGCTCCTTTTCCAACCCCGAAGAGCATTCCTGAAACCAACTACCTTCACTAGCATCAATGGGTTTCTTGAATATTCCTTTTTTGTACCCTTCCTTTGTTTCTTTCCTAACGGCTTCAACAATCGTTTTGGCTTGCTCGGGCTCAACATATCGCTTAGAACCCTTCACGAAAATCATTCCAATGAAATCCGCGCCATTTCTACACGCACAAAGAGCATCTTCAGGTCTCCGAACCCCGCATATCTTCACTAATGCTTCTCGTCGATCCCCTTTCCCAAGGATATAGCTAATGAAAAGTCCTGGGTTCCTCGTCCTTGACATTGCTTCGCCTATTAGCACCCCACTGACGCCTTCCTGCTCATATTTTGCTATTTCTTGACGGGTTGAAACACCACTGAGGGCAAGCACAGCAACTGAATCAGGTATGATTTTCTTCATTTCCGAAGTAACATTTAAATCCATTTCCAGAGTATCTAAGTTTCTATTGTTCACGCCAATTACCTTGGCCCCTACCGCGAGTGCGCGTCTCGTCTCTTCAGCATTATTCACCTCCACCAACGGCTCCAAGGAATGTTTACGCGCAAAATCCACCAGCCGCCCCAACTCATCATCATCTAAACTCTTCACAATCAATAGACATGTATCAGCTCCGTACGCCCTTGCCTCGAGGATCTGATATTCATCAAGAATGAAATCTTTTCTCAATAGGGCCGGCCTATCTGTCCCTAAAGAATCAAGTTGCTTTCTGGCATCAGCCAAATCTTTCAAAGTTCCCTTAAACCAGGTAGGCTCAGTAAGAACGGAAACCGTAGCTGCACCACCCTTTGCATACTCCAGTGCGCGCATGCCTGCGTCTAAATCAGCATTAATCATACCTTTCGCAGGAGAAGCTCTCTTCACTTCAGCCAAAATAGCCATTGGCTGGGCATTTCGGATTTTTGAATAGAAATCCACTGGAGTATAACCATTTTCCTTTATCATCAACTCCAAATTTTCACTTGGCACGGCTTCACGAGCAGCAAGAATATCCTTCCGGCGCTGTGCATTAATCTTTTCAATAACCGACATATTTACCCTTCAGACTCGATCAAAAAGGAAGTGCTTTGTTCCCTTTTCGAACTTCACAGATACTACTTCAGCGATCCGCGGCGGGGACAGGCCAGTACTTTCTAGGGAATCCACAGGTATGAGCGGGGGGAGGTGGGGGAATCCAATCTCTATACTGGAGACAATCTCACCACATACTAAAGCTACACGAGTCTAGCCACTTTCACTCTACAAGGGTATCATGAATTACAATGTCCTGCTGGGGTAGGGGTAGGGGTGGTTATTATTTGATGATAATGATATCATCGAGTCATGATGATCAGCTGATCTGTTTCACACACCCCCTCGCAGTACTGTACACGCTCTGCAGTAATGTGGTATTTGTGACGTTGAGTATTGGGAACACCACCATGGCCACTCCACTCCATGACTGCTCCACACAAGTCAACAGGCACGGCCAGCTACATGAAGACACTGTGGCTGTGACTGGCTGGACTGGATTCAGAGAGAGAGAGAGAGAGAGAGACGGAATAGATCCATTCAAAGTGTGTGTGTGTGTGTGCTGAGTGTGTTAGCTGTGGCTGTCTCGGTTGATTCTTTTCCTGTCTAGTTTTTTTTTTGTTTGTTTAGAGGAATCCTATTTTGTGTGTATTTGCGTAGATTTTGCAGTGAGGCTTTGTAAAGCGCTTATTTTGTGATTGGTGATGTCGTCGTCCATAATTGGTCGCACATCTTTTAACTACGGGCCATCTGCCCAGCGTAAGTTTGAACTTCGCTGCTTGGTGAATCCAATGGCAGATAGTGATCCAGCTAGTGTTGCAGTGTTCTCCTCTCTGAACGAGAGTGTGACGAACCTCCACGGCAGTAGTAACAAAGGGGAAAAGAATGGCAATGTTTCTAGAAAGCAAGAGCGTACTAGAACGCGTGCAAGGAGTAGAAAGAACTGTCGCCGGTCCCTCAACCGTAATGGTAAGAAGCAAAAGATGGCTACACTTTGTGCAGCTGGGGCAATTGCACTTTTTGCTGCTGAGGAATTTCCCCAGCTTCCAATAGAAGAGGACGATTTAAGGGAAAGAAGTTTGTTGGCAGAGACTAACGATGAACCTACTAAAAAGATCACGTTTAGCGATAGCTTGCAGACATTGGTTCATTTTGTAGAAAAGGATTGCAAATTTACAGATGCTCTATTGAAGAAGAAGGTTAAATGTGTAACCTTTAATCACCCGAAATCTCAGAGAGTAGAGAACTTTGATAGACATTTGAATGGGGTAGTTGCCAATGAACAGCAAGTGTTCAAAAATGCGATATTGAAGAACGAGATTGACAGTGCTGTAATGTCTAGTGTGACATCCTTTGTGCCACGAACAGTTAAGGTGTCTCAGTTTAAAAGATGTGTGTTTGATAGAGTTTGCCGTGTGCGAAATATCAAAAGGAATTCTTCATTGTCAAATTCATTTGTACGAAAATTTCTTAGCCACACTGGAAAGTGCCATGAGCGACCTCATAGGGTCAAGCTCTCTCCGATTTGGAAACGCTTAGACTTGGAGTGGGATTCCATGACTTTTACTCCATCTTCGGTGCCTGCTGTCGTATAGATGATATATTTTTGAGATTATAGCTTCAAAATGGAATTGAACTTAACCCCAACCTTTGAAGAATTTCGTAAATTGGCGAAGCAAGGCAATGTGGTGCCTATAATGGACCAAGAGCTGGAAGATATGGTTACTCCCGTTTCAGCATACCTTAAAATTGCGGAGAACGCAGAGTATTCGTTTTTACTAGAGTCTGTTGCCGGTGGGGAAAAAATTGGCCGGTATTCGTTCTTGGGGACTGATCCGTATGAGGTTATCAAGACTGGTGCCACAGAAAAGTGTAAAGGAGACCCGCTGTCTCACGTGGAAGAGCGACTGTCAAAATGCAAATATGTAAATATTCCTGGACTCCCTCCTTTTACAGGCGGGGCTGTAGGTTACATCTCATATGACTGTGTTCAATACTTTGAGCCTCGCACAAAGTGCACTCTGAGCGATCCTATCCCATTTCTGCCCGAGGCGATGTTTATGTTTTGTAACACTATTGTTGTTTTTGATCATTTGCATCACATCTTGAAAATAGCATCTCATGCCAAACTTTTTGATGTGGATGTAAATAGCGATGATGAGTTAAGAAAAGCGTATGATATAGCTGTACGTGAAATCAAAGCCATGAAAAAGCTTATTAATAGAGAAGATGTTCCAATGCCAAAACAGAAGCCTATTAACCTTGGTTATGAAGCAAAATCGAACATTGGAAAGTCCGGATATGAACAACATGTGAAAGATTTGAAGAAGCATATTGTTGCTGGTGATATTATCCAGGCGGTTCCATCTCAACGCCTGGCTCGTAAAACAGATCTTCACCCGTTTAATATTTATCGTCATTTGCGTAGCATTAACCCTTCTCCGTATATGTTTTATGTGGACTTGAAAGAGTTCCAGTTGATTGGAGCGTCCCCTGAAACTCTTTGCAAAGTTGAAAATAATGTTGTGTTTAACCACCCTATTGCTGGCACAAGGAAGAGAGGGAAAACGAAAGAAGAAGATGACGCTCTTGCGGAAGAGCTATTGAGCAATGAAAAGGAAAGAGCCGAACATATTATGCTGGTTGACCTAGGCAGAAATGATGTGAATCGGATATGCAAACCTTTATCAGTCAAGGTTGATGCTCTTATGAACATTGAAAGGTATTCTCATGTGATGCACATTGTTTCCCAAGTGTCTGGTACATTGCGAGATGGCATGAGTTCATACGATGCATTCAGATCAATTTTTCCAGCTGGAACGGTTTCGGGTGCCCCTAAAGTGAAAGCAATCGAGCTTGTCTTTTCTCTGGAAAAAGAACGAAGGGGTGTGTATGCCGGCGCCGTTGGCCGCATTTCCTATGACAATGAAATTGATACTTGTATCGCTTTGCGAACAATGTACTTTCATAAAGACACCATTTATCTTCAGGCCGGTGGTGGTATAGTTTTTGACTCGGACCCACAGGAAGAATATTATGAGACTATCAACAAGCTCCAGGCAAACGTATCCGCCATTGCTAAGGCAGAAAAGTATTACTATGATTTGCAAAACGCTGAAAACCCAACACAGCCCTCTGTAAAAAGACAAAAGAAGAACTAAACATGAAGAGACCCCAAGTTTTGATGATTGATAACTACGATAGCTTTACATGGAACGTATACCAATATCTGTGCCTTCTCGGAGCAGATGTGACCGTGTATCGCAATGACCAAATAAGTGTACAGAAGTGTATTGATTTGAAACCTACTCATGTGGTTATTTCCCCGGGGCCCGGAACTCCAAATGACACTGGAATTGCAAGAGATGTCATTAAAGCCTTCGCGGGTAAGAAGCCTATTCTTGGTGTGTGCATGGGTGAACAATGTATGATTGACTTGTATGGTGGAGTTGTTGAATATGCTGGTGAAATTATGCATGGCAAAGCTTCGTGCATAACGAATGATGGGAAGGGACTGTATAAAGGCCTTCCTTCATCATTTGATGTGATTCGTTATCATTCACTTGCCGGAACTCTTTCGAAAATTCCCGAGTGCCTTACAGTAACGTCTTCAACTAGCAATGGGATTGTAATGGGAGTTCGCCATAAGGAATATGTAATGGAGGGGGTTCAGTATCACCCAGAATCTATCAAGAGTGAAAATGGCATGGCTTTGTTCGGAAATTTTTTGAAGTGGACCAAAGGGCAGTGGAAAGATGAAGATAAAAGCTTGTATTAAGTCCCTTAGCGAAACTAAAAAGTTTGATCTAGGACTCATAGAAGAGGCACTGGACGATATATTCTCTGGAAATGCCACGGATGCACAGATTGCGGCTTTTTTAGTTTTGATAAAATGCATCGGCGAAACTCCAGAGTTAATATCTTGCTGTGTTGACATTGTGCGTAAGAATGCTAAACCATGCGCTATCTCAGGGTGTGTGGATATAGTAGGAACAGGAGGAGATGGCCACAGTACTTTTAACGTGTCATCGTGCTCATCGGTAGTTGTTGCTGGGGCGGGTGTCAAAGTGGCGAAGCACGGTAATCGCTCGTCTAGCTCCCCATGTGGGAGCGCTGATATTCTTGAAAAGCTGGGAGGAAAGCTTGATATGACCCCAGAACAGAATGAAGAGTGTATTAAACGGTCCGGTTATACGTTCTTGTTTGCCCAGTCATATCACCCAAAGTTTCGGCATGTAGGGCCGGTAAGAAAACAAGTGGGGCTTCCCACCATTTTCAATATTATTGGACCATTATCGAATCCTGCCACACCAGACTATATGGTTGTAGGTTGCTATCACAAATCCTTAGGTCGTCTTATCATTGAAACATTGAAGTTACAGGGTTTGAAAGGTGCAATGGTTGTGTGTGGCTGCGAAAACTTGGACGAGTTGAGCATTGCGGGCAAGAGTGATGTGTGGATATATAAGGATGGAAGGGTAACAGAAACTCAGCTTCATCCTGGAGACTTTGGTCTTCCGACTCACTCGCTAGAATTGGTAAAAGGGGGGGGGAAAGAAGAAAATGAAAAAATATTTAGAGGGATTTTAGCTGGAGAGGAAGGTCCAAATACGGACTTTGTTCTGCTTAACTCAGCAGCACTTCTCTACGTGTGTGGGAAAGCTAGTAACTTTAGAGAAGGTGTTAAGCTTGCTCGAGAAAGCATTTCTTCTGGCGCTGCAGCTGAAGTACTCCGAAAATATTGTGAATACTCGGTAACCTTGGCAAAGTAGACTTTGGAATAAATGTGTGATTCAGATTAGTTTTATATATGTCATTAAGAGCTCTCTGGTTGGGGTTTCCTTCCTTTACAGAGCAGCCTCGTAGTGAGTTCTGCTCCAGGCAGTTGACATCATTTATTCTATTTACATATATATTTACAAGTTTCATACAGGTGTATTTGTTATCTTTAAAATCAAACAAACAGAGAATGATAAAAGTAAAGCCATCACACATTTGGTTCACAAGAACGAATCCCACTCTGAGTGACACAATAATTTGCAACAGCTCTTTCTCTGTTTGCCGATTTAAAAAGGCTCATTTGGCGTACTCCATCAACCCAGCGAAGAAGAAATCGGTTTGTACAACAATGGCCCCAACTTTCACCCAGCGCAGGAACCAAAGAGGACCATATAGCGGAGTTTCCGCTTCTTATCTTCGTGGTCATTTGATTAACAATCACAACCGCTAAATTGTATTCCTTGGCAAGCTTCATAAGAGTTTGTGACGTTATGTTTAACAATCGGTTTCGCAATGAAAAATTTTCCACATCATGACGGAAATGGAATGCTACACTATCGATGATAATAACTTTAACATCTGGTACTTCATTCACTATCTCGTCTAATACACGGGTAACTGAAATTTGCTCCACGTAATCGTGCACTCTGAAATAAAGAATATTAGATAGAATGTGCTCAACATTAAATTTTGCAAGTTTTGACTGTAACTGTTCAATGCTTTCCTCCGAAGCAGCTCCTTTGCTTTGATGAATTAATTCAGCCCCAATACTCTGAGCCTCTCTCTCAGTTGCATGGGCAATCTCCACCACACGATCAATAATAAAGCTCCCTTCAGTGTCAATATATATCGCTTTTCCCTCTGCTCCACCCAGTTCAACTGGGATTTGGACGTTAACTGCAGCTTGAATAGCAATCTGGGTTTTACCTATTCCTGGAGCACCGCAAAATTCACTAAGTTGACCCAAAGGAATGCCCTTACCTCCCATTGCAGAGTCTATTTCACTACACATAAGAGATATACCAGGTTGGCTTTGCTCTTCTTGAAGCAAATGGCGAGCAGAGACTGAATTCAAATGCACACTTGGGCCTTCTGCATCGATGCTTACATTGTAGTGGCGAATCACCTTGAGGACATCAACGGCATCGCCATTAGTCACGCCAACCGAACGGCTCAACTGCAAGGCATTAAGATGAATTATATCCTCGGTACAGTTATAGCCCTTTGAAACAAGTTTCCTCAGAACAGAAGGCTTAATAGGCAGAGTGGATAAAGATTGGTACTTCATATTGAACACGTTGGTTTTTAGATTGCGACAAGAAGCTATCTCTAGATTGGCAGCTGTGATAAGGTGGATTTTGTTGAATGGGTGAGCTAAGGGGCAGCTTCTCACTGCATACACAGAGGATGCGGTAAGGCCAGTGGTTGTGTCTGGCTCCTATTTATTTGGTTGCTGTGGATCCATTAGACCTCTAGGCTGTAGCTAGCTTGGTGTTGAAGGAAGAGGTAATCTGCGGTAACAGCAACACTGGCATTTGTGAGTTGTGGCTTAATATTATTATCACCTGTGGTCACATGAACTACTCGAAACAAACTGCAGCAGGTAGAGTACGAATAATAATCATCATCACAGTGGAGTGTAGAGGGGGGGATGGAATGTGTGTATAAAACACTGCAGGAAGGAGGGGGGATGATCAGGCCGGGGGGGGGGGAGGCTAGCTAGGGCTAGGGATGGAGCAATTAATATTTAATTGTGGCTCCCATTATAGATGTAGCGGTAGTGTGGCCTGTGGCTTCAGTTATATATGGACTGTGGTCTAGCTATGCCCTCCTTATTACAGTGTCTGTGACTGTGTGTTTATGTCACTTGGGATTCGATTCACAGTGCAGGAGATCTGGTTGTTCTTGTTCATCTGTGGATAAGTGGGTCTTACTTTTCAGTCGTTCAATCGTCTTTTGAAGTAAGAAGACTACCCTCACTACCCGTATTGGTGTAAACAAAGCCCCGGACAGACCTCGTATTCGGGTTAAGACGTGTGTGTGTTCAGTGTTTCACAGACTAGAACCCCGCCTTGCGCATTGCGTGTAGTTGTGTAGAGCTTCTGCAGTACCTGTTGGTCTTGTTTCTTTGCAGATTTTCTCAAGCACAGTAACGTGTCCTTCTTTTTTTTTTCTTTGTATATTCCTCTACTACTATTATTACTATCTGGGTTCCCTGACCATCAAACATGTTTATGTAAAGCTTCAGATTAAAAGACAAACTTGCAAAGATAAAGAAAGGATTTCAGGGAAAGAAATAGCATTTCAACGGAAATTACACCTCCCCTGGGATCGTTTATATTTTCATTGCTTGATTTAGTTTAGTTTTCTTCATCATCTCCCCTCTTTTTTTGTGATACTATTGATCGCTTTGGATTCGATATGAACAACTCTTCTAGAACACGTCATAACAGTGAGCCAACCTTTAATGCTGCATTTCCAGGGGCAGTGGGAGGATTTGCAACTAAGAATTGGTTTCAGGATAAAGAAAGTAGCAAAATGTCGAATGCATCTTTTTCCTCTTCTCCCATGGTAACGGATTCCCCGTCCTCGGTCAAAAGTAACAGTACTTCAGCTACAGAGTCAATCAAGCTTAGCTTTGGTGTTGGAGGTGAATCTTCTGCTTTTCATTCATTTTGCAAGTTTAGAAATGGCACAAGCACAGGAAGCACTGGGAGCATGGTAGATGAAACATTTTCCACAGGCGAGAGTGGCGTTGAAAGTAAACCTTCTATTCGCTCTACAAAAGGGATAGTGGAATTATTTCGTGGGTGTAATCCAGCGTTTCAGTATGATTGCCAGCAGCGGCCGAGGCGTGTTTTGACAAAGCCAAGTGATGCCGTTAATAACAATGGATTTGACAACTCCAATTATGAGTACATCTTGCATGTTCATGAAACCATTGGTGATGCTCCTGGTAAGCAATATGTAGTTATTGACATGCTTGGACAAGGGACTTTTGGTCAAGTAGTAAAATGCAAAATTGCTCCATATGTGGATGCGATGGGGCGTGAATACAAAGATCATAGAATGTATGCGCTAAAGATCATAAAAAATAAGCCGGCATACTATAGTCAATCGAAAATGGAAGTAAAAGTACTGAACAAGCTGAACGCACTAAATGATGAGAATGACGAAAGATTGCATAGCCTCATTCCAGAATTGCGTGGTGATAAGAGCAGATTGGTTACGTTACAAGATCACTTCATTTACCGCAATCATTTATGTATTAGTTTTGAGCTAATGTCGATTAATTTGTTTGAATTGTTGAAGGAAAATCGCTTTCATGGGTTGTCATTCAGCCTAATTAGAGTTATTGTTCGGCAACTTCTGGATGGTTTAATTGTGCTATCTACTAATGGAGTAATGCATTGTGATCTAAAGCCTGAGAATATCTTATTAAAGTCGCGAGACTCAACCGAAGTAAAAATCATCGACTTTGGTTCAGCCTGTAACACGTCGCAATCTCTTTACTCCTACATTCAATCCCGATTTTATCGCTCACCAGAAGTTCTCCTTGGGTTGCCCTACGATTGTGCTATTGATATGTGGTCGCTTGGTTGTATTGTGGCAGAGTTATGCCTAGGGCTGCCTTTATTTCCTGGGACTTCGGAGTATGATCAACTGTCGCGCATTTTAGAAATAATCCCCCCCCCTTCCTTGGGACAGCTAAGTAAAGCAAAGACTGCAAATGCGTTTTTTAACACTGAGTATATATTAGACGAAAGCGGTAATAAGATTTTAAAAAGTGCTACCTTGAAGCCTTTGGAGCAATATTGCAAGGAGTACAATGTCAAGCCTAAACCGTCGAAGAATTATTTTAACTTCAGTTCTCTTAACGACATTACAAAGATTGCATTCAGAAAACCAAAAACAAGCTACGAGATTGAAAAAGAATTGGATGATAGGAATAACTTGGTACAGCTCTTAGTTGGTGTTTTAAAAATCGACTCTGCGGAAAGGTGGACCGTTGATCAAGTCCGTATGCATCCGTTTATTCTTGGGAAACCATTTGACATGGGATGGGTTCCGGAGCCACCAAACCCGATTATCAACCCTCATCTTAAACTTTGTTATGAAAACCCTCTGCTTTCTCAGCCGTACATAGATAGCAGCATTAGTAATATGAACTATCACTTGACAAATCGTCACAGCCTTAACTATCATCACGCAAACCCATATCCAATTCCTACAAATAGAAATTTGGATCGCAGAAACAGTGTTAGCTATGACTACATGTCTAAGGCTGGAGTATCTCCTGAAGTATTTTACTTGTCGGCCCAAGGTTTCCCAAGGGAAATGTCTGGTAAGGAATTTTCCCCGGATAACATGAAATCAATGCTGGAACAAGAACAACGCAACGTAAGAGGCAGCTCAAGGCGTTACCACAGGCATAACTCGGCGAATGATATGCACCCGTACAGTGAAGGTATGGGGCCTTCGCGAAATTCCTGGCAGCCAAACTCGATGACAGAACAAAATTATGCCAACTTACCAGTGCCTTATGTTGCGTCGGGTGTAATGGACTGCCCATCTTCAAACAGGACTTATAATGAGCATCGTTATTCAATTGGTGGACTTGGTGATGATCATCGAGTGGCATTTGAAGCGGGCAATCGCAGAAGTAGCTTAAGCATGGGTGGTCTTCTTCCACCCTATGGTCAAACTGGATCTTCTAATAGCAACCACTCCCCAGATAGTAGAGGTTTTCCGAAATACCCTGCTCCAGGTACACATGCAAGCAGACCACCTATGAACCGGCAATACTCTCACCCGTCGTCATCCTCTTTTTACTATTTTAATCCAATGCAAGCAAACCAAATATCACCACAGAATTCACAATCACTCATCTCTCATGGGGGAGGCGCGTCATATGGTCAGAAAGATTTTCCTTCACCCTCTGCGATTCCGGAGTGGGATCCATTCTATATGGAAGCATATCAACAAAATAGGGCTGATGGCGAGGGTGGGAATGTAAATCACTTTGTTCCTGTGGGAGGTTATCAATATCAAAAGGAAGAAGGGGAAGTAGAAGGGGACAATAAGCTACGGGTAGAGGGAGGGCAGCTTTATGGTGGGTTTGGGGCAAGAAGAACAAGGCATTTATCCTTAGCTGGTGATTCAGGAAGTTGGAATCCTGAACCGCTTCGGCATTTATCGAATGGGAGCTATGGGGTGCATGCGTCCCCTGGAGGTTATTCCTCCATCTCTAGTGTAGAAAGTAATAGTGTGTTTGGCTCTGGTAGCAATAACAAATGCTCTTCTATTAGAGAGGCGGATGAATCGAGTTGTGAACAAGGTCGGGGGCCAGTTGGATACAACAACTCAAAAGACAATTTTAATGATGCAAGCTTCAACTGGGAGGAAAACGTAGATTGTGGACATGGTGATAACCAATCGGGCAGTAATAAGTCTCACCTTGCGAATTTTTTCGAACCTGATAGCGAAAGCATATAAGTGAAAAAAAAATAATAAAACGCAAAATGGTTTAAAACTCAGCACAAGCTGCGCTAAAGATTTTTGTTTATTCAATCTATGTCAAAAGAGCTTTCTTCTGTTGTCGTAAAATATAAAATACTGTATTTAAAAAAGACAACAACTACACGCTTTTACAGACTGTTTTTTAACCAAGTTTCCACACTTAAGGCATCTCTCTTGATCCAGTCGGCCGCAGCACGAATTCTTTCCAAAGATTGCTTCAGGTTGCGTTCCACTTCACTGCCGTTATTAACTTTGAAGAACTGCTCAATTTCATCCGCGTCAGAATGCGACGCCAATAAATCAGTGCAGTATTCTACGGTTCTACCCAATAGCATGGCCGTTGTAGAAAACTTTTCGTAAATCTTTGCCCAATTATCCCGAAGGAAGTGCCATGTAACCTTTCTTCCAAAACTGTTCACAGCACAGCCTCTTAAAAGAGCGGGAACGTCTTGAGCACGAACAATATCTGAATGGACAAGCTCTAAAGCCTTCTTTACGAGATCTGGAGTAGCCCCAGAACCAATCGAGCTCAATAAAGTCACCTTTTGATCCTGAGATTCAGCCTGTTCCAATAGCTTCTTTACTTCATTATAAGTTGCTTCATCTCCATTTCGTAAAACGATTGAAAATACTGACCCGCGCATATCAGGATGGATAATAGACTTCTCTCCTTTACAGTAGATATCGAAGCGACGTTTGGCCTCCGCTACGACCTTCTCTTCCCCGGCCATTCCGGCGTTACCTATCGCAATTGACCGAAGCATTGCGTCAAGGTGAGTTTCGCCACTAATGGGCTCCCACCCATACTTTGCCACCAAAGGACCAAAAAGTTTTCTCTTAAGTGCTTTCAACTTAGCACTCACTTCAGACCCTTGTTCGTACCATGTCGATTGGAGTTTCGAAAGCTGCGAAGAAATTTCGCTCCATACCACGAAACTATCCTCTCCTTCATAGTAATCCAACAACGCTAAAGCACTTTCAGTTGGGCAATACCCGGCAGCAGCTAAGCTGAAGACATCGCTCACCAACCCGACTCTATCTTCGGCGGAGAGCTTCTTTGCTTTAACAAGAGGGCCCAATGTTGGAATGAGTTCTGGGGAGTATTGGACTCTAAAAAATCCACTGGTTTCATGGTTCAATTTAATAAAACCTCCTTTACTTGACAGGTCCATTTCTTCGTCCTCCATCAACAGGGAGTTTTCCACTACGTCCCCAGTGTTCAAGGAAAGTGGAATAATCCATTTAGACTTATCGTTTTCGTCTTTTCCGGTGCTTAAAAACCTCGCCTGCTTAGCATGACAGCACCCATTAGCATTCCCCTCTAATGAAACAACCGGATATCCCATTTGCATCGTCCAATTGTCCATCAAACGCTTTACTGGCTTGCCAGATACAGTAGACAATGCATCCCACAAATCATCCGTAGCTGCATTCTTGTATGCATTTTTCTTTAAATACAACTGCAACCCCTTTTTAAAGTCATCCAGTCCCAAATAGTTTGCCAGCATTTTAATAATACTTGCCCCCTTTGAGTATGAAATGGCGTCGAAAATGTCATCGACTTTGGTATCGGAGGGAACATCAACCTTAATCGGATGAGAAGAATGGAGGGCATCTAAACTAAATGCTCTATTTTGCTCATTAATGATAAATTGCTCCCAAACTTTCCAGTCCGGAAACAAATGGTCAGTGGCCAACCACCCGACCCAAGTGGCAAACCCTTCATTAAGCCACAACTCAGACCACCACTGCATTGTTACCAAGTTACCAAACCACTGATGCGCCAATTCATGCCCAATAACATAGGCGATCCTCTGCTTAATAACAGCCGGAGTCGTTTTCTCGTTGTACAGGAGTAACACGCTCCTATAGGTAACGAGTCCCCAATTTTCCATAGCACCTGCAGCAAAATCTGGGATTGCGATTAAATCACTTTTCGGCAAAGGGTAAGCAATATCAAAATACTCGCAAAAAAAGTCCAGAGTCTCTGTGGCAACTTTTAAAGCAAACGTTCCCTCGTCAGTTTTTCCAATTGGAGTAAACACACGAACCTTCACACCCCCTTTAGTAGTTGCTTCAATATGATCAAATTCTCCAACAACAAAAGCGAGCAAATACGTAGACATCACTGGAGTTGTCTCGAAGGGAACGGACTTGAGCTCCCGCCCATTTTCAGACATGTATTTAATCTCCTTCTCTTTCTCGGGCATATTGGACAAAGCAACTCGGTCCTTCGGTACAACCAGCGTCACATTGAAAGTCGCCTTGAGGTATGGCTTGTCCCAACACGGAAAGGCCCGTCGTGCATCTGCTGCTTCAAACTGTGTTACTGCCATATGTCGCCGTTCTTTCGATGCTTCGTCAATGTATGCAGAGCGGTAAAAACCAGCCATACTGTCGTTCAGCATACCAGTAAATTCAACAAAAATCTCTGCACCGTCTTCAAGGCCAAGTGTCTGGTCAAAAATGAGCTCCACAGTTTCTTTAGCAGTGTCAAATATAATATCCTTCGCTGGAATGGAACTCCCTTTGGCTTTCACTGAAGCAGACTGGATTTCAATCTGTTTCGAGTTCATAGTGATGACATTTGTGGCCTTCACTATATTCACCTTGATAGTTTCACTTCCTGAAAAAGTGAATCTTTCCAGGTCAGGCTTGAAGGTCAAATCGTAGTGTACAGGTACTACACTATCCGGAAAAAAGGGTCTGTCACTCATTATTCCAAAATTATTTTCAACGTTTGAATATGAAGATTTGTCAAAGTAATTCCCAAAGTCAAGTATCCTCTGCCACGTAAGGCCAGAACTATAAAACTGATACGTCAATACAGCAAATACAACGATAATAACCGATATTAATGAGTCTTTCTTTGACAACATTAAACACACACAGTTCTAACTCTAGTTGTAGATTTTTTTTTTGTCACATAAACGCTTTTGTATAGCTTGGAGTGAAATGATAACAACAACACACACACCACTACAAATGCTACTAACACAACTTTCTGAAAGGCAAAGGGGGAGGATGTCGATCTAGCTGTAGCTCTGTGGGATCTGGCAGACACACCCCGCTGGAACAGACAGCAGCAGCAGAGGGAGACGAGAGGGAGAGGGCAGGGGGGGGGAAGGAGGAGGAGGAGTCATGCGGTCATGGACTCATCAAGATATTATTTTATCCACCTCCCCTTTTATTTTGGGGAAATTATTTTAATTTTTTGGGGACCGTTTTCAATTTATTTTGCCTTTTATTTTGGCTTGCAGCTGTGGTCTTATGATGATATCAAGGGACTTCCTCGGACTCACGCTGCCAAGTGCTGCCAGCTGCTGCTTGAATGTTGACATTTCGGCTCCCTAGGTTTAATTTATTTGTAACAAGTTGTAACGCAAATATTATTATGCACCACAGCGAGGTGATGATCGAGGCCTCATAGATGAAAATGGGTCACATGAGCTGTGTACGTCTTTGCTGAATGCTGGTGAAGGCCCTGCAGCGTGTCAAATGCGGGCTCCTTGTTCAAATGGTCTACACGCGCGTGGGTATTGATGAAAATGGCGCGAAATGCGGTGTCATGCCGTCTGTTGAAATTTTGTGTGTAGTACCAAAAAGGAAGGAGTTTGGATTATCACAAAGAAACTGTATGCAATGCAACGAACATCTGAAAATGGAATAAAGGGGGGACATTTGGATTGGTTGTGGCATTACGAAATTTCCTACCTCAACTCCCAATAGAAGCTTTCACAGAAATTTGCTGCACAAGATATTCAAGACGACACACATAAAAGGAGTATAAGTGACCGTACCAACTTTCAACAAAAAAGACACCGAGAAGCTTACCTTAGAGCAATAAGGACATTCACCAAATATAGTATTGAAACTTTGTCGCCCATTGGGAAGTGCTTTCAGCCACTAATTAAAAACGAGCAAAATGAGTAAACAGCAAACGAAAAAAGACCGACCAAACGTTCAGAAAGTGAGGATGACAATTTCTCATTAGCATGCTCACGATTGTATGCTGTATTCTGTATTAACTAACAACTTACCTGATACAAACAAGTAGGGTGGAAGGCACGAGCGCATGCATTGTACTCGCAAACACGACTAGGAGTTTCGTCTCCAAGTCGAAACGAATAGCAAATTCCGCAGTCAACGCAAAAGTCCTCTTCCTCTCCATCATCAACATTGCTGTTTATAGCATTTTTGTTTGCTTTTACGGGGAGTGTCTCAAGCTCAAAGAGGAGTTTAAGCTTTTCAGAAAAAGGCAAGTCGGCATTGAGAGCCCATACTTTGAAGTTTTTTTGCATGGCACAACCAAGCCGCTTTGTAGACTTTTCCGTCCCCACCAGCCGAAATTCTGGAAACTGGTCAGGTCTAGAGGGATTCACAGTGATAAGCAGAGTTACGCTCTTTGTAAGAATAATTCGCCGGAAATTGCAGCTTTTATCAGGATTTTCTGGTTCGATTACTCTGCAGTTCTCGTCGATATCAGTAGTTATGTCCCAAAAACTCTGATAAAGCTCAACATGTTCACTGAACATATCAAAAACACCCTTGAATCCTTTTTCCGCCCAATTCTTAAGAAAAAACTGCCCCGGAAGCGAATGTGTTACCTTTGGCTCCTTTTCAGGAAAATTTTCGGTCAGAAAAACTTGAAGAAAGTGTGACCTTTGCTTGCCATCCTTTTTACACAGAACAATTTTGGGGGGATCAAATGTCAGTTCTGAAACATGTTCGGACCCTATGCAATCAATAGCAGAAATAACCTTTTCGTAAAATTTTGGATGATAACGTTGATGCGACGAAAGCATTCCCTGGGTGTTTTTCTTGGGGGTTCTTTCAATGAGCTCACACAATTCCACCAAGAAAGCTGAAATGGAGGAGCATTGAGTAAGTCTCTGTCTGACCAATTCCTCGTATCCAGACAGCAGCAATTGGAGCTCCAAATCACATTCTAGAGTTGAGCCTGTAAGCGCAGGCGCCGAATCAGCCTGAGAATCCTTCGGCAGTTGCAAACGTATCCGGTATTCTGTTCCCTACAAAAACACAACAATGAATGAAACATGAAAGAGTTCAATATCCTGCACAATCGATTACCTACAAGAGTAAGCTGCTTGCATAGAGCCTTTCATCTAGAAACAGACGTTACCTGCACTTTAATATATCCACCAAAAGCAGTGCAGGAGCAATTTTCAGGAATAATCAGGGGGAATTTCTCGAGTAATTCTGCATCAATCACCTTCCGGCTTCTTCCATCCGAGCTGGAGCCAGCAGCCCCCCCCTTGCAGTTCCTTGACATGGATTCACCTGGCATTCTTTGTACCCCCCCCCCTAGCACAGGCCACACTTGCATCCAAATCCCGTTGGCTGGGGCAGCTATCGTCCAACAGAGGGTGGCGGGAGTTGTTTCTCCACAGAGGAGTGTGGAGGGAAGGAAGGAAAGGGGAGAGCGGAGAGATAAACCGCAGCGGGAGGCGTCAGGCGCAGTTATTTATTTATTTATTAGACTTTTCTGGTGGTTGTGTGGGAGTGCTGTGGTTGTTTTAGTTTTGTGCCTGGGATGGAGGAGATTACCTTGAAGGACTGAGTGACTTTAGTTTGTGTGAATTGATATTCAGCAACAAATGGGGGGGCCATTGAGTTTATCTACGCCTAGTTCGCGCGTGGAATTGAGATTCAAGTGCTATGATTTAACTAAAAAGGATCTGGCATCAAAATCTGACCCAATGCTGGTCATGTTCTATGACGATCCGAAGTCACCTCACTGCCACGAAGTGTTTCGTACGGAAGTGGTGAAGAATAATCATAATCCCGTTTTCTCTGACACTTATGTAATGGAGTACTACTTTGAGACTGTTCAAAATTTGCGATTTGAGCTCTACGATGTTGATTCCAAAGATCAAGAGCTATGTAGCCAAGACTATCTTGGTGAAGCAAGTTGTACTCTGGCAAAACTCGCCAGTGGACGACAGCCCACTATGCTAGATCTCATTCATAGAAAAAAGCCTGACAAGAATAAGCACCTTGGACATGTGATTATTACCTGCGAGGAGTTGAAAGACTGTAACGTGGCAGCCACCTTCTCATTCAGAGGCTCGGAGCTCGATAAAAAGGACTTCTTTGGAAAATCTGATCCGTATTTGGAAATTCAAAGGTTGGGAAATGACGGTAAAAGTTGGGAGCTTGTTTATCGAAGCGAATTTGTGAAAAAGACATTGGACCCTACCTGGAAGCCTTTCACCCTTGGATATACACGGCTTTGTAATGGTGATATCGAGAGGAAACTTCGGATACAAACGTTTGACTATGATCGCGATGGATCACATGACTTTATCGGTGAGGTGAGTGTTGTTTGATTGTAGAGTCTGGCTTACATTAAAGGGAAAGTGGAAAGTCCAACTAACGGAATATCGTTTTTAGTGCGAAACGTCAGTTAAGGAAATTCGAGAAATGTGGTCTTCAGGGACAATGACCTGGGAACTAATCAATCGAAAGAAACAAGAAAAGAAAAAGAAATACAAGAACTCTGGAGTTTTGCGATTAGACTCCTTCAGAGAAGAGGAAACGCATACCTTTTTGGAATATGTTATGGGAGGGTGTGAGATAAACTTTACTGTTGCTGTTGACTTTACAGGCTCAAATGGCAATCCTTCTAGTCCAGGCACTTTACATTATGCTGGAGGTAAGTAGAATCACTTCCGTACGCTGAAAGGGCGAGAGTACGAAGAAGTATTTGCTGAGTTCCATTTTCTAATTTTTTCTAATTTCTTTGTTTTCCTAACTTTTTTAGCTGGTCCAACTCTTTACGAACATGCCATATGTGCTGTTGGTAATGTTATTCAGTACTACGACACTGATCAATACTACCCGGCTCTTGGATTTGGAGGCATCCCGCAAGGAGCCAATGATGTGAGCCACGCTTTTCCTTTGAATGGAAACCCGGACAGTCCATACTGTGTTGGTAAGTCTTCGAAGAGTGAGTTTTTTCTTTTTGTCTGTTAATAGAAAGTTGATTTACTGAGCCTGCTTTGCTTTGTATGTGGTAGGTATTGGGGGCATTGTGAATGCATATAGGCACTGTATAAATACTGTGAGACTCTATGGGCCCACAAACTTTACACCGGTGATTCGAGATATTATGCGGTTCGCTCAGCAACACTCGACGCAAGACAATCAAAAATACTATATTCTCTTAATCCTAACTGATGGTCAGATTACGGATGAAGATTCGACAATCAGGGCCATTGTTGAAGCATCGAAGCTTCCAATGTCGATTATTATTGTTGGCATTGGGGGAGCTGACTTTTCTGCTATGGAAAACCTTGATGGGGATGATGGGCGCCCACTTTCTTATAGAGGAACTCCTTGTGAAAGAGACATTGTTCAGTTTGTGGAGTTTAGCAAATATGCTAGAGACCACAGCCATGAACGATTCGCGGCGGAATTGTTAGCGGAAATCCCAACACAATTTTTGAGCTACATGAAAAAACACGGAATTGTGCCAAATGCAGTGAAACCAATGGAAGTATTTCCTTCATCCGAGACGAACTAGGGGGATTTATAGCCTAAACACGTATAAGCGTTTCTTTTAGTTACACCAAAATAAAATCGACAGTAGCAAGCAAATGTGTTACGAAGAATTGTGGATGTGTGATTTTGCGTTGCTTATAAGTTCTAGTTTCCAGTCTGCACCCAACTGGGAGTCAGACAACTTGATTCAGTGAAAAGCCCAGCTGTTGCTCTGCTTCCCCTATTTTTTTGTTTCAGAACAGATAATTCTATAAATAGCCTTTTCATAATACCATGATATAGTATCCCATGTGACTTGTGCCAGAATTTTATTTTTTGGTATTATCATTTATCAATTAATGTGAACATTTACGTGATATTCCCATTTGGAATTGTAGTGCACCTTTTGTGTTGCTGTTGATTTATTTTAAACAGCGGGGCATATTTCCCGATGTCATTTGTTAGAAATTATGTCGATATCTGCACTTTCTAAAAGAAGCCGAAGCCGGGGCGGGGCTTACTCAGTCGACTTCACCCTTCCCTCAACTCCTGCACCTGATCTTGATGAAGTTGCAGCCAATCTTGAATCTGGAGTTAGACTTCCCGAGTTTTTGGGGAAAAATTCGACCAGAATGTCTTGCTATTCTCCTAGTGGGAAGAAAACCCCCAAGGAGATGGACCGCCCAAGTGCCCGCTCAAGTGGCAAAACGTTCCAGGGTTTGGATGGGTATGGATATAATCTGGCTGAGGATGAAGCACAGTATCGAATGCCGAATGAAAAGAGTCTACCACCTGCGCAAGACACCGAATCAGGACATTTAGATATGTGGCCTAGTAGACCAAAGAGTCAGGGAAGCACAAGGCAAAATTCAGGAAAGGATCCTCGGGGAAACACCACTTTGTATAAGCCGAAGTTTTTGATACAATTAGAGTCTTATATTGAGCATGAGAAGCATGTTCTTGGGTGCAAAGATGATTTTATTGGTAGTGAAAAGCGACTGCAAATATATAGGGAGGTATTTAAATTCATAGTGAATGATTTTAAAACTTACAAACCCATCCTTGCAACAATTAAGCACGAATATGAGGAGCATATTCGATTGCTCCAGGATAAAATAGGAGTTGCATCTGGTTTGAAGGCGCAGCTAGCTGTTATAAATCAGCAACATGAGAGAGAAATTGCCCAAGCTCGGGATGAGCACATGCAAGAGACGAAAAAGTATCAAGAGGACAACAAGAGTTTGTATCAATTTATTCATTCTTTTAAAGATACAGAAAAGCAGCTTATGATTCAAGTGAAAAAGCTCAGTAATGAGTTATCAGAAGAGCATGCCCGTTTCTGCGAACAGTCAGATATGAAAAAAATGCTTTTGGGGAAAGTAAGGGAGTTGGAAAAGTTTAAAGATGAAAAAAAAGCGGAAATAAGGGATCTTGAAAGTGATCATTTGAAGGTAAAGATTATGCTGCGAAAAGCTCAAAATGACTTGAAAACAGCCAAAGAAGAGATTGCTACATACAAAGAAAGATTTGTAGAAGTCGTCCCTCGATACAATTATGATTTGCTTGAAGAATCAGCCGAAGAAGCAAAGAAAAATATGATGATTGCAGAACAGAAGTATGAAACGCAAAGATCTGGTTACGAAAAGCTCCAGAAGGACCATGCTGAGGTTAAGAGTCAAAGAGATCAACTCCTGAGAGAGAAGCAGCGAATGAAGAGGGTAGGAACGCCACGCCCAGATTGGGATAGAGTCTCTGAATTTCTCACAGGAAGTGCAAACAGATGGGTAAGTAAACAAGTGTAATGTATGAAAGAAGAAAATGTTATGTGTTCTTAATATCATATTTTTTTTGTTTGATAGCGGAAACTATCCGAAGGCAAAACATCACAGGAAAAGATGGAGCTTGTTTGCAAAGAGCTTCGCGTTATGACTGACCAGCTTTCTGGAAAGGTTCTAATCCAAAAAAGTGAGGATGGGATGTTTGAACCTCTTGGTACGGAGCCCTATATTCCAAAATATTTGCGCACGAATGCGAAAGTAAATAATAAGAACATCAAGAAGCGTGACTGCGAAATGATGATTAAGGATATCTGGAAGGAGAAAGCGGTTTACGACTCTATGGGCAAGAAACGAGAACAGATGGACAATTACCTTTACACATATCTTCAAAAGAAATTTGGTGCTTTCCCAAACGTTATTGTAGAAGCTGCATACAACTTAGTCAATGGGTGTCAAATGTACGATTATGACGCCGATGTTGAGTTATTTTACAAGGTATGTTGGTTGCACTCATAAAAACTGGAGCCAGAAGCAATTGCTGATATTATTCTAACACATTTTTTGTACTCTTGTCTAGGTGCTGACCGGTGAACTTGACGAAGAAGTCTACCACGATCAAATGAATATGGTGTCAAAGGTGGAAACTTTGTTTGTTAAACTTGACTCAAAGCTAAACAATGGCGTTCTCAAAGGCAAACTATCAAAGTCAGATATTCTCGAGGCCTTGAAGCTTTACTTTCCAACCAAAACAGACGGTGAGTTTTTGCTGTACTTGTTAGCTTCAGCATTTGGCGTTATTAGTTGTTGTTTACATTCTATTTTTACAAATTGTTTTTGCGTTTCTGATTGCAGAACAATGGGAAGAGGTTGAAGAAGCTCTTGATGAAGATGTTTCTGAAGATATTGTAGAGTATTCAGCATTATTTGCAGAAGATCGCGAGGGAAATCAAGGGGAATTTGCAGAGGCCATGAGAGATCAGCATGTGCAAGAGCGTCTCAAGTATGCCAGTGACATTCAGAAAGCAATGACAGAAATTATCGACAATGAAGATGAAGTGATTTCTATAGAAGAAACTAGGCAGGCTATACTGACTGCTGACCCTTTTAAGACCGAAAAAGAAATAGACAATTATATCAGTAGAGGCTTTGGATCACCTATTGCGAAACTTCATGAAAATGAAGTTGTTAAAATTTCAATATTTATTAAGCGGCTACAGGCAGGTTTGTTGAAGCGCTCAGTTCAAAAGGGAATAGACAAATTGAAGAATGCCGCCAAAAAAGGAGCTGATGCTGGTAACATGTTTGCAAAAGTTGTTAGTATGGCCAA
Source organism: Ichthyosporea sp. XGB-2017a (assembly GCA_002811675.1). Lineage (NCBI taxonomy): Eukaryota > Ichthyosporea > Dermocystida > Chromosphaera > Chromosphaera perkinsii. The sequence continues at coordinate 165,186 of PDIM01010328.1, forward strand.
AGGCAAAAAGAAATAAAAAATAGAGGATAAAGGGCCAGCCTTGTTAACTTTATTAACCTACAAGGACGGAACAGTACAATTAAAAAGATATGGGGAATTGAACGTAGTTCTGTCGCCAGCTTTTACACCCATTACCGGAAATATTCTCGCTGACAGAGGTTTCTTTAACTTAAAGGCTAATGCAGCAGTGTCGATGAAAAGATTAGAGAGTGCTTTGACCGATGTGTCACCGGGAATAGGAACACAATCAAGCCCACAGCCACAAACCGTTGAATTAATCAAGATGTTGCGTACGGTAAATTTTCCATCGCTGAAATACTTTGCCAAAAGTTTATCTTCCAAGATTGGAAGCATGAGCCCTGAATAACCGCAACGTTTAACGTCTATGGACTTGCACACGTTGGTAAGAAGACCAGATATTGTGATGGTGGAATATTCGCCAAAACTCGCAAGTCCCAAGGTTTCGTATCCTTCCACAATAGTCCTCATCCCATCCCCTACACAAGGAACAATACTGCAATCGATACCACCGTACTCAATGCCTTGTGATTTCGCAGATTCTATAACAATATTTTCAATCTTTTTGTACTCAAAGTCAAATAGCGCTTTTAGCTTCTTCTGGGCCTTCATAATGGTATTTCCACCATTTTTATCGAAATCTGCTTTCGCATCCGCAAATGCTTCATAAACCATATCGGCATTTTGCCCTCCTACAGCTATGGAAATGGGACCATGGCTATGGTAACCGGCAGGATAGAATGGACTTCCTGGGACCATGTTGAAGGACGAACAGAGTTTAAAACTCTCTGTATCTCCGTTCTTGGCAACTGCAATGGTAGCCGCAGAGGCAGCCATGGATATATCGAAAGCATTTTCATCCTCATAAGGCGAGGGAACTGCTATGGATGCGTAGATGGTTTTCGTGGCTTTGAGCATCGCAGGGACCTGGTCGATTGCTTTCACAGTCTTTGCAGGCCCAACATTCATTAACTGAAAGTCTAAATCATTCATTATCTCATCAACCACCACAGCAGCCTCAACCATGCCATCTTCAGGCATATACTCTTCAAATGGGTTGGTCAGGATCCGACTCGTTTGGACCTCAAAACCAGCCTCTTCCAAGGATTTCACTGTGGCCGCTATTGCTTTGGTGCACTTTGCCAAGATAGGAAGCCATGTTTTCTTTTGTTCATCTACGTGACACATAGGCAGAGAGCATCCTGCAGACACTGTCCTAATCACCCTTTTGGTTTCCTTCTTCGCGGTAAAATCCATAGTTCCAATGTGTGTTTTCAACAAATCCCAGAACACCCAAAACGAACTCAAATAACAACAGAAACAAATAGCAGATTTATTTAATTTTATCCCAAACAAAATTATGCGAAACATTCAATGAACAAAGCAGTCAAAGATGATATCATAGGGTCGAGGAAGCCCCTCCCTAATCCTTCCTCGAGGGAACCTTGTGAAGGAGAGTGAGTGAAACAAGGAGCCCTGTCTCTTGAGTCTTGGGCCTTGGCCCTCACAGATGCAGCTGCATTTCCTTAGCGACTTCCCAACTAAAGTGGCCGGGTCGACAGGCTATTATTGCGGACTATTTGACCAGTCACAACACCTCTACGTGTTTGTGAAGGCTTTGGGCGCCGTGTTCTCGAGATGGGAGTAAGTGCTCTGGAGGCGCATGAAAAGGTGCTCTTTTGCAGTCATACGATTCTCCTGTTGGGAAGTACAGGTGTTCATTTTTACAAGAGGAGAAGGAACGGGATTCAAGCGAGAATCATCTTGGGCATGGCAAAAATAAGCAACTGAGTACCTGTCGTTATTTCTTCCTTTCCCCTCCAATACATCCTGGGATTTGAGAACCACGCGATGTTTAGTGGACGGCAAAAGACCATCCGTCCAGAAGTCCAATGCATCCCCCGTATTAACCACCAGGCAATCCTCAACTGGGGTAATGTCCACCCATTTGTCTTCAGTATTCAAAAGCTGTAACCCTCCTACGTTATCCTGAAACAGCAGTGTTATGGATCCGTAGTCGCTGTGAGCCCCAGCCCGGATAATAAAATCATTTCCCTTGGAATCTTTTCCCGTATTTGGATCCACACCGTACGCAGTCAACTGTTCTCTTCTAAAAGGGGGATAGTGTAAAAGTCTTAAAATATCACCACTTTCCTTTTCGTAACTGTGGCAACGTGAGAAATACGTGGAATCTTCCATCTGCAAAGCCTTGCCAAATGCATCCAAAAGCTGCAAGCACACAGAATGGCATTGTTTCTGGAAAAACGAGATTTCCTTATATGCCTTCTCTTCTCTAAGTTCCGGGGGTAGCTCCTCCATCCTCGTACTCCACACTTTACCCAGGTTGAACGCCTCTTTGAAGTCTTTTGGATATTCCTTCTTTACTGAGTGATCCAGCTTTTCGGCACCAAGGCACGAGTATCCTTGATTGTTAACACGGAACTTGTTAATTTCAAAGGCATTCTTATTTTCCACAGAAGAATAAAAAAACCTGCTCGAATGCTCTAAAACCTTATTCAAGTCCTGGATTCCATGGTTTTTCAACAGGAAGAACCCAATGCCATCACGACAACAGGAATTATAAAGCTTCTGTGCGAACAAGGACGAGCGATCTTCCCCTCCAGGGGTATCCTTAGACACCCAGTCATTATAGTCCAGCACTGGGATAGCTTGCCCCTCCATAACCTGCTGCTCCATACTCCACACAGCACACAACCAAATCCAAATCCACACACACACACACACACACATAGAGGGGGGTGTAATAACAACAATGAACAATGGGTTAACCACAACCCCCTCCCCCCGAATAAATTATGGACGATCGCGGCCCCAAGTAGCAAAGCCCTTTTCGCTCAATTACACGCATTGACCCCCCCTCCTCTACAAAGCGTGGGGGAAGCCACTTCACCACCAGCTGGCCTCTGTCACACTCCATGAGGGGACTGGGGAGATCTACTGGAGGCCTAGCTACCAACAACCACTGACTGTCTTGTGTATTGCCTGTGGGACGTGCAGCAGATTGGGATCCTGTGCTCTGTTATTTGTAGCACGAATGGAACTGTACTCAAAGCCTCAGCCCAGTCTGGAAAAGGAAGCGAGCTTACTGCGGAAAACTGGAAAAGAAACTTGCGGAGCAAGTGAAGATCATAGTCGGAGAGGTTGGGTGGATTTTGGAGATCTGAATTACTCTTCTGACGAACAAGAGTTGGACATTTTAGGAAGTGGTGGAGAATCAAGAAAGCAAAAAAAACTTCTGACCACTGTACAGGAAATCGCCAGTCTGTACACGTCTACAGGACGGAAGCAAGAAAATGATCAGTTTTTGAGCGGTGTACTTAGTCGAAGTAAGTTGTGTGTTGTATTGTGTATTGCTTTGTGTTTTTAAATGAAGCAACTCTTTCTCATTGCGTGTCCTTGTTTCATTTTTGAAATTTTTAGTTGAATATTTTAAGGAGCAAGAAATTTTTGAAAACTCAAACAGATTGACCTCAGACCTTCAACGGTTTAATGAATGGTCTGACAGTCGAGGATATTTAAATATGGGAAAAAAAGAAGTGCCTATGCCAAACAATGAAAGCAAAATGATGGGTAGTAATGATAAAGCATATGAGATGCAAGACGAAACGCGAGGAAGCTTTTCAGTTCCACTTGTTGAGATCAAGGAGCGTGATATTGGTCAGGAAAATGTTAGGGAAGCAAACCCCGAAATTGTAATGGCCAGGGGCGGAGTGAGAAGGACCAAAGTCATGGTTGCAAAAAAAAAGGGGCGCTGGACTAACATTGGCCGGGGAAGGAGCAATGGACCCGGGAGCGAAAGTGACCTGGGAAGTGACAGTGGCCACGGAAGCAATAGTGATCTGGAGCAAACAAAAAAAAACGAACGGCGACGAACAGTGATGAGGAACAAGCAGGTCAAAGTGGAATTGGCAAGTGAAACTGAAAGTAAAAATGCGAAATATGATAGGAAAGTTGTTGTGAAGAAAAGTGCGCAACCTGATAGGAAGCACAGTATGCGACTTGATGGGAAGAATAGACCGCAAAATGTGCTAATTGACAAAAGAAAAAATGCTCGAGATGATGAAGTTTTATGTAAAAAACCATTGCCCATTAACAGTGAAAAAAATCAAGATGAAAAGCAGGAGAGTGTGCAAGATGATAAGAAAGATGTTCAAAATAGTGGAAAGGAAAATGTGAAAGTTTCTATGAAGAAAAGTGTGCAATCGGATGAGAAGAACAGTGCGCAAAATACGGACGTAGTTGATAAACGAAAAAATGTTGGAGAGGATGGAGTTTCACTTTCGGAAAAGAAACCGCTGTTGAGTGACCTTAAAAAAGATATATCCGAAGCTCAGCAGCAAGTTTCTGAAGTAACGTTACTCGAAGGTGGTGAATCAGAAAGTGACGGGCCTGAAGAAGAAACATTGACGCAGAAATTAAGGGGCATGGTAGGTGTCGTAAATACAGTTGATGGGACAATGTCGGGCGAAGTGCCATACCAGCAGAAAGTCTTGGTTCCTTTTGTGTTTAAAATGTTGCTGAATTTAGAAGATGTTGCGAGAACGTATTGCACGCGCATTGAACGGTTTAGCGTAAGTATAGTTTCGATAGGTTCTGAGTTTGCATGCAGTGCAACTAACCTATGATTTGTCTGTGTAGGATGATTTTGAGCCGGCCCTAGTTATTGGAGGATTGCAAACCAATGTTAGACTTGCGGTTGAAGCTATTGAACAGCAGATAAGCGACTTTCGAAGCAAATCATTTTTTGAAATCAAAGTTATTCTAGATTTGCCTTATTTGAATTATTGCTCTTTTAAAGGGACATTTGCGGACGTTTCACAGAAGACTCGAACAAAGATTAGCAAAAGCCGTGTATTGCACAACAGCGAGCAAATCAACGTAGTTTGTGATACAAGTGATATATTATTGATCAGAGGAAGCGGAAGAGCGTGTGAAAAGGCAGTTCTTTTGCTTGAGAGTGAATTAGAGCGTTTTCAGGTCGAGTCAACATGTTTTTCTATTACAGCTCCAGATGCTGTGATGGGACTTCTCAAACGGGATTTGATAGATTTTTGGTTAAATAATGGAGTGACTATAATATCCACAAGGAGCAGCAGTGGCACGAAGAGGCCTAGTAAGCGCCCATTGATGGAATTTTGTGGGCCATTGCGAAAAGTGACACAGGCATATCGACAATTTTCAGATATGTTTTTGAAAGCATGGGAAGAGCTGAATAAGAAAAAGATGACACTCGTTCGGCCAGGCAATACGAAGCCTTTGAGCGTTCTTTCAAACTTTAATTTCGATGGGTCTGGAGAAGAAAGTGCCAAAAATTTAGGCGTGGCGATGAGAGCTATGTCGTTATTCAGAGATTCTGATGTAGACGGAAATTCTTATATGGATGTGAAAGTTACCAAGGCAAGCATACACGAGGAACCCAATGCTAAAGTGAATTTAAAAGGTGAAAATATCACTGGCGGGAAAAAAGCGAATCCGTTTTCAGAGATTCTAATACCTTCAACAACGACTAAGGAAGTGCCATTTAAATTAGTCCTCCCATCCGAAACTGATATCGAGCATCTCAAGGGCAATGTCGGACCAAAGGAAGTGATTTTGTTGAAACAAAAAAAGAGCAGCAAAATATACCAGAGTCTTAGGAAAGCACAGCCTTTGTCGGAAATCCGTTCAAAGTGTATTTCCGGATGCGTGGACGCAGAAGAAATTGTCGTTACCATCCCCGTTGATAGCAGGGGGCGTTTGTGGGTGGCTAACAGCGATGCCCTTAGTACGATGAGGGATTCTGTCTCGCAGAGTTGCCGGAATAGTTCTCGATTGTCGAATAAGCCCGAGGAAGGCGGTGTTTTTGGCGTTTATTGCCACCATCAGCGTGCTTGGCAAAGAGCCCTTGTGGTTGAAGACATTTCAGACTTTGAGTTTTTGGTATTTTTCTGTGATTCAGGAATTGAATCTATAGTTTCATGGGCTGACATGAGGCAATTGCCAGACTCTATATCTGCCCAAGCCCATCTGGCTCATAGAGTAACACTGAATCACGTTGTTCCTAGAAATGGGGACGAAGTCAGCTCAGAGTTTCCGACGCAATGCGTTGACTTTATCAATCAGAAACTTAAAAGCGCAAGTGCTGTGTTTGCTCATAAAGGTTGGAAAGCACCGGACGTCGAAGGGGTAGAGCTGTTCGCATGTGCTGATTCTAAAATTTGGGATGTTGGAATGAGTGCCTTTGTGAGCTATTTCGAGGACATTTCCATAAAACCGGAAGAGGCCTGTGTGGCCCGTGCCAAATTCAACCCAGAAGGGGAGTTTGAGAAGCAAAAACTGTTCATTGTGGATGAATTAATAGAAGCACAGGAGGTGTTGTGTGAGCTTATGGCCTTTTCTTCTGTGAAAGATACTATTTATTCTATGGGCAAAGATATTAGGATGCGATTATTGGGGGTCGGAAGCTCAAATTACATGTATGTAAGGCTCTTAGGTGGTCATGATGATGACCCAGTTAAGGACTTTGAGTTTCCGGAAAGATATCAAGTTAGTAAATTCTTTATACCATCTTATGTGACGGACAGTAAAAATTCGTTTGGTACAATTTTTCTCCCAAAGCATTCGATTGTTGGGGCCTTTCATGTTGATCTGAAAACTTGGGAAAGAGCATTAGTACTGTCAGTTTCGCCTAAAGCGGGATGTGTAGTTCTTTTCATAGATCTCGGTCAAGTTTGTGCCATAAAATCTTCACAGTATCTGCGCAAACTCCCAGAAAAAGCAATGAAAAACATACCCATCAACTGCATGCTTATCGCTCTATCTGGAATTCGTTCTGTGGAGTTGGAAATAGGAGATGTGCGCATTGATGAAGTTGAGCTTATGTTCGGTCGAGACCCTGTTTTTGGTAGTATAGAATTTACAAAAAAATGTGTCCCTGTGATGGAAGTTTACATGATTATTGATAATTATAGGACCGCTTTGAGGAATCATGATATTTCTACTTTATTTATGGAAGAAGAAACTGTCGACTTTTGCTTATCGTTGTCATCACCCATGTGCGTGGGCCCAGGTGAAATGTTCCGGGGACTTGTTACTCATGTTGATATTGTGGAAGAAAAGATGTATTATCAACTGCTTTATCCTATCAACAAACTTGAAACATTTACTCCATGTGGTATCATGAAAAATTTGAACCAGAGACGAGCAAGCATGCCTCGAATTAATGGCAACCCCAAATCTGGAATTGTCTACGTTGTGCGATCACCGTTGGACGGAAAGTATTACCGAACAATTCTTCAGCGTAAAATTGATAACTTGGGAAAGTTTCGCATGCGTACCATTGACTTTGGTTTCAATTTGAATGTGACGTTAAATGAAATTTTTGAATGCGACCTGGAGTTACAAGAAGAGGGGAGCAAAGCCTTTTGTGTCTCTGTCAACAACTTAAATGAGCTGTATGAAAAGCACTTTGTGAGGCAAGACAATGCTGCTAAGGGAGACAATGCTAAAGAAAGGGAAGATGCGTTGTGTGCCGTATTCTGCTCACTTCTGTACACCGTTGTTGATTGTCTTAAAGATAAATGCGAAATTGCTACTGGGGTTACTATAAAAAATGTTTTATTGGTGCCTGGTCTGCGCAATGGTTGACAGAGATTGGGCCGCAGGTGAAAAGTACCTTAACTTCGTTTGTTTGGAGAATTCAGTAAATTTTTGAGGGCTTCTTGGGTCGCCTTTCGCCGTTCAATTAGAGCCTCTGCTTCTTGCTTTAACTCCTCCATATGAGCGAGATGGGATTGGTTCAGGGCATCCATGTTGTCTACAGTGTATGTATTCTATGGTCCCATTTTATAAAATAACTCCATATGATTAGTATGATTAGTGTTTTTTGTGGCTTAGGCAAAAATAGAATTGGAAAACAGGTCGATAAAGACTTACCGATGTACTTGTAGAGTCGTCAAGATTGAAACTTTGACTTTTACTTTGAGTCCCTCGTTTGGACGCTGCTGTAAGTAGAAGTGCTTCTCCTAAGCAGGACAGTCAAGGTCAATACCGACAAGGGAAGCAAGAAAACCCAGTTAATATTCGAGAACACGATAAGGAATAGGGCAAATAAATGTACGTTTTTTTTCTAAACTTACCTTCCACATTCATATTTGTCATTCTCTCGGTATCTCGTCTCAACTCCTTTCGAAGTTCGCTAAACTTTTCGCGCTCTTGGCGAACAGCTTCTCTTGATACATTATCCATTTGAGTCTGAAGGTTAAAGCGCCTTTCTAAGTCGGCTTCACGGCTTGCAAGCATTTGATCAAGTTCGTAGTCACGTTCTTTTTGCTTTTCAATCTCAAATAAAATCCGCTGCAGCTCACGCTCCTCTCGGACATCTTGGTCTTTTGTCGCCGGGGTGCGAGAAATTAAAAGCTGTTAGTGACAGGCACATGGTGAGCAAGTCATTGGCGCCAAAGGGCAGCACTTACCGTAAAAATTGCTCCGCTCTCTAAGTATTTGAGCTTCTATTTCTTTAGCGCGCTGTAAGCTTTCTACATCTCGGATTTTCTTGAGGCGCATCTCTCTACTTTCAAGATGTTGCTTCATCTTTTCGTCTATTATTTTTTGCCTTCTTTGGGCCTTTTCCCTCTGAAATCTCTCTTCTTGCATTTTAATTTCATTGAGTCGCATTTCTTCGTCTTTCTGGGCAAGGAGTTCTTCATACCTCTTCGTTTCGATATCAGATGCGAGACCATATAACTGTTCCTCTTGGATCTTAGTAAGCCTTTTTTGTCGCTCAACCTCAAGCTCTTGAAATTGCCTTTTCACATCATCAAGTTGAAACTTTAGGTGAACTTCTTGGCTTAGTCGTTGGGCTTCATTTTCAGATGCCATTACACGAACTCTTCGTTCAAAGTTTTGACTGGCGACAGCTCTTTCTTCTTCTTCAGCTTTTATCTAAGAATGCAAAGTAAATTTAATTGTAGGTAAGACGATACAGTTCTACAAATAAAAGTAACTAAAAAGAAGGGCAACGTACCTTTCGAAAAGCGATTTCTTCCTCCAAATCGCGTTTTTTCTGATTTAATTCAACTGCTTCTCGCATAATATTTGCTGGGTTGCTGCGTCGTAATGCCTCTTGCATCATAGATTCTTGGGACTTCAAACGCATCTGTCTCACAATATTGTCCTCTTCAGCCTTAGCGATAGTCCTGCTTCTTTGAGACGACTTCTTTTTGATTTCCTCCTCAAGCTTCTGCATCTCAATAAGTTTGGCTTGCGTTTCATTTTGCATAGTGTTTTGAAGGGCAAGACTCTTTGCCTGGGTATCGGCCAAGATTTGTTCTTGAAGTAGAAAGTCAACCCTTGCAGATTCTTAAAATGAAAGGAAACATTAATATTAAACGGAAAAAAAACGGGGGAGACAAAACAATGCATAAAGGGGAGCTTACCGCGATCTAGACGCCTATCTTCTTCAGCAATTTGGTCACGTCTGGCTTGCTCTGCATCATTCAGTAGTCTTTGTTGCCTAGCCCATATTTGCTCTTGAATTTTTGTTTCTTCGGTTACTTTTTTAAGCTCCGCAATAACCTTTTTTCTATTCCAATAATCTTCCTCTTCCATTCTAATTCTCTCCCTTTCGAGCAGATGGTAGTCAACAATATATTTCGGATAAGCATCAAACGAAGCATAAACGGATCCTTTGGCAATTGGACTAAAACTATTCACTTCAGGGGCATTTTTCAATTGTAATCCATACAACCTATACGCTTCGTTTATGACTTTCATGGAGTTCGCTCCATTGCTTGTTCTCAGCAAACTTTCAACTCCTTCGACAGTCTTTTTTTGCATAATAGAGCTGCGAAGGTGTCTGAGGTAAGCGACAACAACAAACTTAAAAAAACTCGGCGGGTTAGCAAACAAATGATCTAAGAAAATCGTGAACTCTTCTTTCGAAAATACTTCAGTAAATAAGCTTTGCATTAAGTTCCAAGCATAAACCGATGAAGGAATATCTTTATGCACCATAAAATCGTAAAGCCCCGGGTCATATTTTTGAAGTAGACTTTCGATTTCATTTAATACGGTAATGGGTGGGTTGGGGAAGTAATCAAACCAGTTGTGGCACCAATTTTGAAGAAAAGTAGCGCACATTTCGAAACACGAGACAGGTTCTTGTAAGGCATTCGATTTCTAAATAAGTATTGATTCAAAATTGAACAAAAAATACAAGTATCGTCTCTTTTTGAACAACTCACCATTCGCGTACAGTTTTACAAAGGGGAAAACAATTAGTGGAAGGTAAGGCAATTCCTCAAATATCGTTCCCCAGTGTGAAAGATTTGAAAGCTGTTGCTCCAGCGAGCGCATAAGTTTACGACTTTTGATTGGGTATTGACGAACAAGCTTTCGCCACGAAATATGTTCGCCTTTGCTAACAAGCCCATGATAAGCTAAACGAAAATAAAAGGAAAGAAAATAATACGTTTCTTTAACATTTTTGCTTTCGGAAATATATTTAAACACACAATCAAGTTTACCTTCAGAATTGTATGGAAGCTGCAATAGAAATTTCCAAATCAAGAACCTATAGCGAGCAGGAAACTCTCCATATTTTTTTACAATCGCTCGGAGTTTACCTCTATTTAGTAGCGTAGAAGACTTATCAAGCTCAAGGAATTCAAGCTCCTCGGGGGGAACAATATTATTACAGTGAGTTTTTTTTTGAGCATTTGCAAGCCGAAAGAGTGGGTTTAAGTTTTCCTTTTTGGGGTCGCATATGGTAACTTGATTGGTATCTCTGGAATCAAACACATTTCCTTTATCTCTACTTGCCATATGCTCAACTGCCGCTAGCTTACTAGACGAGCTGCCCTCTCTTGTTACATCTTCATTCAAAGTCAACCTAACAAACTCTTCAACATCGCGGTTTTGTGAACTCTTCAGAGCAACGAACGAAGGAACTTTAGAGGTTTTGAAGGTTTTATCGCCTGTTTCAAAATACTGGTGAGACACTGGAATATCAAACAGTCTGAGAGATGCGTCAGCACAGAGAGCAATGGCATATTTTCCATTTGCACTAAATGAAACTTTCTTGATACAAGATGTCACATTGCCAATTTCGAAAGCCACAGAACCATTAATTACATCGACAAATCTTACAATGCCATCCCGACAAACGGCTGCGACAATGGCAGGTAAAGATTGTCTCTGTAAAAGAAATTTTTTTAGGCTTGTTGATCCACTCTTTGTTTTTTGCTTCAAGTTCTCTAAAACTTGTTCGCCCGTGGGAAGGTAAATGACATCTTCCACACCCCGGGCGCTATTTGGTAAGTCTAATATTCTTACAAGCTTTCTATTATTCATATTCCATACATACAAAGCATTTAAAGTGCTGCTTCCAGCTATGCAGAATGAAGCCGTCGGATCAAAACAGAAGCGCAAAGGGTTTGGGACACTTTTTTCTGCTAGTGTTTGCTCTTCCTCCTTGTCAGCATGAATCGACAATGTGTACTGTAGTGAAAAGTGAGCGCAGTCCCATGCAAGAATAGTCCCGTTATTCAAAGCTGTAAACACGTATTTTCCAGAAGGATCAAAAATAGCTTGCGAGAGACCCACAACGGCTGCTCCGTTTAAAGTTCTTTTTCGAGTAAAATTTTCCATATCGAAAAGCAGTGAGGCCTCGTGGCTACAAGTCAAAATGTAACCTATGGATAGCCGTAGTCAAAAATTTAAAGGACCAATAAAATCATTAGAACCTCCTCTGTCGTTCAGAAAGAAGTACTACCCAATCTACGTACCGCCCGATGGATGAACTGAAATGGAGTGAATATTGCTCCGGTGACCCTTCAGCGTTCCGATAAGCTTGCAAGTTTCTGAGAAATGGATGTGTCGTTAATACCCTTCCACATTTCAAATCACTATATTCACAAAGTCCTTACCCACTGAACTTACCACTATCAACAAATCTTATTGAATTATCACTAGTTCCCACAAATATTTCGGACATTCTTTTTGGTGAATAGGCCAAGGCTGTTCCATACTTGCCAAGGCGCTGGACGAGAGAGTACCTTTAAATCATGTCATTGGATGTATTATAAGAAACAAAAACGCCAGCTAACATGAAGCCAAATTTAGTCTTTCCTTACCTGTTCTGCTGCAAACGAAAGACATACATACAGCCACTTGAATCCGTAGCGCAAAAACTTTCTCCTTTACGATCGAAACTCACCGAAGTAAATCCCTTTCCACTATTTCCCTCTGATTTTGATATGACAGCAGCTAGCCTATATAATATTCAAAGATTAGTAAATATATTTCTTCATTGAAATCCAAAGACAAGAATAGGCCATGTCGACTCTTCTTACCCATCACTGTCAGTGGTGTCCCTTTTGATAAAGACATTACCCACCCGATTTGAGCCAACCTCCACAAAATAAACCATCTTAGCGCCCCTAGAAGTTCACTAAGATCACCTGTGATATGCACTATAGTAATGTTTTCAACAAACAGATTCAATCAGCCAATTGGGACTTTTTCTGAAAGGATCGACTCCGCTCCTATCGCAGGATCAATCCACCGGTCACCTTCCTGAAAGCCGCAGCAGTCTAGATCGAGATATATAACCATTCCTGTGGTGGAAATAGCTACATGAATAATAAAAAAAGGAGGCCCAAGTCCCAACCCTATTTTTTTTACTTTTCGGCGGGAAGTGGGAACATTCCACGGGGGCTATTTTGGCGGGAAAAAAAGAAGAAAATAAAATCTGTTTTCTGAGAGGGGAAGGGGAAGGAAAAGACTGTAGTCTAGTGTAGCAGTCAGTCAGTCACCAAGACAAACTAGGGAAGTGGAGATTCTTGACACTTCAACTTCAGATTGAATGAGTAATAATCTGGAAGAGGGATTGTACAAAATATTCGTATTGTTTTATTTTGATATCAAAATGTCGTCACCTATTAATACGCCCAGAACATGTCCTCCTATAATTCGAACGTATGGGAAAAAGACTTGGAAAATGTCTTCTGCTAATAATCAATGTTTGTCATTCAGTACTAAATCAGCCGAGTATGTGTCTTTCCCTAATATAATCCCCTCAGATTTCGTCCCTGAAGTAAAGGAGCAATCCATTTTGAGAACTAATTCTGAAATAGGCATCCTTTCAAATTCCAAAAGGCGAAACTCTCAAACATGCTTCCAGAGAAAGAGAGTTACCTATTCAAGTTCTGAAACTCGGGATGACCCTATATTCGGGAACAGCTTCAATCAGCACCACCAAAAAGTGTCGAAGACCTTTTTGAAAAGGCGTCACTCATGCTCAGCTGCTCTTAGCACACAAAGCGATTGCGGACTAAAGGCTTCAAATTCTATGCATGGGTCTAAAAAGAAGAACAAGTCGAAGCATACAAGTAAGTCCTTGCACGCCTTTAACCCTCAATTTAAAATCTCACTCTAATTTCTTTTATTAACTTTTTCGAATTTCATGTACTGAAATTGAGAAGAACTTTCACAGGGGCAGGGGGGAAATATATCAAACACGAGCACCCCTGTGAAAGTAATTCCAGAAAAAAAACAAGTCGCTTTACAAAACAAGGAAGACACAATGAACCACGAATTGAAATTGCTTAAAGAGCATTTAGAAGAAGTTGATAAAAGCACCCTTTCTGAAACTGAAGAAATCAACACACCAGAGAGCAGGTACGTATATACAACAAACATAAAACAAATCCACGCATCGAACATTTCTAACACATCTCACTTATATATAGAAACATAATTCTTCATGAAGACGAATCTCACTCTTCTTCAAATATTGCCTTAACCCTCAGTCAGCGGGAGTCTTTCCCAACCACCTCACATTCTAATACAAATACACCTCAAAGTGACAATACACCAATATGCACAACACTAGGTTACAGAGAGTATCTGCTTGATATGGGGCAAATAGGTATTGAATCAGATATAACATCAAACACAATAACTGATCTACCAGAACATATAGACCTAATTTTCAATTAAAAAAAAAGAACGCGAATTAGCACACGTAAACTACCGCCTGCACATCCAAAAAAAAAACCGAGTGAAATCTATTTTCATTCAGCGAAATATTGTCCTCTTCGACAGTTATGTCTAGGAAGTCTAACATATGAAAGCATCATTATGCAAAAGATTTCACTTTTTTCTACACCGATCCTGCCAAGCCACCAGCAAATCTAAGCAACGAATACGAACCTTGAAGCACAATAAAGCAACTCCCTCCCTCCACAAGCCCCATTCTACATTAAGAATGAAAACTTGGGAGCCACGTACAGTCACCGTATGCCGGGTGTTGTGCTGTTGTGCTATCAAGTGCACAGATTCACACACTCATTCATTGACATCCTTCCAGTACAGTCACTGTAATGTAAATCACAACATGGACGGCACACACTCCAGACGTACCTCATGGACTGAGATACACACACAGCATTATGTAACTCCCTCTTCTAGTGCAGATAAATGATGGGAGAGAGTGTGACGGATAAAGCTGATTCATTGATAGATAGATAATCAGTGAAGCCATGTGGTCACTCAACCAACCCAAGAATAGAACATCAACCACTTTGCTGGCATGTGACTGGCTATCTTTGACGCAGGTGTACTGTGACTGGAGGATATGGGATTCAAAAGGCCTCTGATTCGTCCATTGGTACATTTCTTGGGGCAATGATTGGTCCATCAGATTGATTTTGTGCCCTTTGAATGGGTTTGGGGGTATTTCATTGGCTAAGGTAGTGAGTTACATAATTAGCATGTGCCCTATAGTGGTCCATTATCTAGCAGTTATTTGCACAAGCGTCTTCCCATTCAGCTGATGAATGAATAATAGCGGAGGTATGTGTCTTGCACCCACTGGTTGTGTGTGTATTATTTCAGTTTGTGTCCAGATCTTCTTTGATTGGCTGGTGAATCACTCCCCTTTCTAATATAAAGCACTCTGCTTCTGCGTATTAATCTCGTCGTATAGGCTTCATTATAATAATCATGACTGCTGGACAAGAAGGGGAAGAGTCTAATGATCAAAAGGCATACGCGCCTTCTGAAAAGCAAGCGCAAAAGGAAGAGCAGTCTGTTGAAACTCTTAAAGAAACTACGGAAAGTAAGGAAACTCCTGAAGAAGCATTTGCCAGGGAATTGCATTTTTCGAATTCGTTTGGTTTCTCTGGGTACGACCAGCCGTTGGAAAAGAAAACGAACAGTCTGCATATTGAATGTGGTGCCCCACTTGATGATAGTTTGGCAGATCTTGTTGGTAGTAACCAGTTTGAAAATGCACAGGGTGAAGAGGCCTCAGGGCAAATGGCCGAGGGAACGGAAAGATCAGCTCCGTTGCAGGAAAGAGAGTCATTAGGACAATTTGAAAGTGAACTCTCTGTTGTGAAAGAGGAATCAGTGGAGGGAGAAGCGACTGTGGAAGATGGCTATTCTACGGACACTGATACGTGTGATGAAGAAGAAGAGAAAGGATCTATGCGCTCGCATTTTACTAGCGCTTCAAAGCGCACTGTACGAAATAGACCTATCTCAGAAAGCGATGGAAGTAACAGTGAGTTTACAAGGCGATATAAACAGCATATGAAGAATGGGCAAAGTGTTGGGGGATTTCGAGAAATCCAAGGGCGCAATCTTAAAGATTCTTTTAAAAGGTTTAACTCAATGCACCACATTAGAGCAACATCGAAAGATAGTAAAAAATCGGATACCAAACGGTTAAGTGGGACGAAGTCAAAAAGACTAAGTCGATTGAGTAACGGGGAAAGCAAAAAGAGCGGAGCGGCATCGTTAAAATCTATTGGAGCTCGCCAAAGCTTGCAGAAGCAAGTCGAAGATATTGAGGATCTCTCGCAGATGGCACCGGAAATGAGTGAAGCTGTAACCATAGGAAAGGACGATATTGCAGTTGAGACCAAGTATGACACAGAACCACTTCAGCACACTGTTAACATGGAGTATGAGCTACCTACAAGACCTGCTACTCAAGACGAAGAATATGATTCGGATGCTTCAGTAATGTCGGAAATGACAAACAGCGAAAATAAGGCCATTCGCCGATACTGGCGAAGGCAGGCCCTTGTACTCTTTCTGCTAGCCGTTTTGGTTATGATTCCAGCCGTGGCTATTCGTTTTCTAGTCAAATGTAAAGACACTGCGTCTGGTGAAGATTGTCCAACAGTGAGAGACAGGTCACTGGCATGGTGCTTGATGATAGCCATTTCTCTTGTGGGTTATTGTGTTGCCAAAGCAATGGTACATTTGATTGTAATTCTAGTGGAACAATTTTACGCAACAAATGTAAATGTTATTTATTATATTTTTGGTATTAGACGACCATTGAGATGGACTTTTTGGTCAATTATTACTCTCATAGACTATCGATTTACCTTGTTGATCGCATACGATGCGGACTTTCTTGTGTCTGGAAAGCTGGAGCCCGTGTGGGCGCTTCTGATTTGTTTGGTTGTTACATTTATTGCCCTTACACTTAAGGCACTGGCTGTGAAGAAAATGGCAAATGGTTATCATAAAAAGGCCTATTTTGAAAGAATTCAGAATTCTCTTCATTCAGAGTACGCGTTAAATCAATTGTCGAAGACAAGAGTGCACCGAAAGTCAAAGTCATTGAGCCCTAAAGGGCCTTTGAAAGTGATTAGCCCAGCTGATGCGGATGCATTTGAGAAGAGTAAAAATAAGCTTGATGCGGAAGGTATAGCTGGCAGTTCACCAGTGCTTGATGTCGATGCAGCAGGCAAAAGCGCGGCTCTCGATGAGTTAACAGAAGAGCTCCTTGAGACCCAAAAGGACGGAAAGAAAGTTTCTGAAAAGCAAGTTCATAAGCTTGTTACATTCATTAGAGACAGATCCATGATACCAGTAGGAATGACTTCTCACTTATCCCACGCCAATAGCATAGATGAGAATGATAATAATCCCCGACAGGCGAAACATGTAGCTAAAAAACTCTTTAAAAAAGTGAAAAAGCCTCACATGAAAGTAATTGAATATGAAGACTTCATTCCCTACTTCAGTAGGGAAGCAGATTGCGCGAGGGCTTTTGCTATGTTTGATGTTAATGGTGATGCTACTGTGTCTAAGAGAGAGTTTGTAGAGGGTGTGCAGGCTATTTTTAAAGAGCGTAAGGCTCTTTCATATTCGCTGAGTGATACGAAAACTATCGTAGCTACTCTAGACACCGTCTTTACTGTACTCATATTCTTTATTCTCTTCTTTGTTTACCTTATTATTTTCGGGGTTGATGTTGTCAAGTTCATAATTGCGTTGGCTGGTATTATTGCAGGTATGTAATTGTTTTATTGGTGTATATATTGTTGATTCATATAGCATTCTAATTTGCAATTTTTTTGTTCTGTACTTTAGCATTTGCGTTTGCATTTGGTGAATCTATTAAGGAAGTTTACGAAAACACAATATTTATTTTCGTAGTTCACCCATTTGATATTGGTGATCGTATTACTTTACCGGAAGGCAATTCGTACGTAACTAGTATTAGCCTTCAAGTCATTGAATTCGATAGGTATGTTTTTGAGACTTTTTTGTAATTTCTTTACAGATAGCTTAGTATTAACTCCTCGCCTTTTTTGAAACTCTTTCTTTGTGAACAATGAAGGTGGGATGGTCAAAAAATATACTACCGCACCACATCTTTGCAAAATATTCCTATTTTGAACGTAAATAGAAGTGACCATATGTGGGATACCGTCACTTTCGATATTGATAATCGCATCAGCAATGAGAAAATCAGAGCCATTCAAAGTGCAATCTATAAGTTTCTGAAAGATAATCCTATTGATTGGTACCCTGAATTTGATTTTGTGCTTAGTGATATTCAAAAAAATAATTTGATATCTTTTAGTTTATGGATTCAGCACAGAATTAACTTTCAAAGTGCTACAAACCGCTATCGAGCAAGGACCACCTTCTATTTGTATCTGAAAAGTGTCTTGGAAGAGCTCGATGTATTCTACTTGCCGCCTGTTCAGCGACTGGAGATTGCTAACGCCCATGAGTTTGCCTTTGGTGCACAGCAAACACATCCCATTGGCAAAAAAGCTTCACTTAGTGATTTTGGTCTTTCAGTTTAAACTTTATACACCCAACTCAAACCCTACACTTGATCTTTAACATGTTTGTTTCACTTCAACATGCGTGATTCGAATCGCTCTTGTTGCAAGAATGGACACGAGAGGATTTCAACCTCAACCTTACTTTTCTTCTTATTGTTTTATATTATATATAAAAACAGCCTATATTCTATGCACATATTTTATCTTTTGAAAGGATGTTAACTGTTTAGAAGAGGCAAATCTCCACAAGAAATAAATTATGTTGAAAAAATAGAAAACACCAAAAATTCAAAATACCATTCTATAATTTTTCGCACACGTGGCAATGGCTGGGAGGAATTTGCGTTACAGAGCCGTGCAGTGCTATTTATAGCCCTGGAGGAAGGAAATAAGGGAGGGAGGAGGGAGGATCTGGACAGTACTACATAGCTGTGCTTATCTTACTATATTTCTAACTACACATACTATTTAACTTGTCTGTTGTGTGGAGGGAGGGTGATAGCGACAAAATCTGCGTCTCAGAATGGCTGATCTTGGTGGTCATGAAGAGGGAAACGCCATGGCGACCAAGGCAGAGGAGCCCATGGAGGGGCGGGTAGAGCTAAATGACATTGTTGTTAATGAAATCGTTCCAGGATCTGGTGAAGAAGAAATGAACGAGACTAGACGGTCTAGTAAAAGCAAGAAAGAAGAGCATATAGCAGAGATGGTAGGTGAAGAAGCGCTAGATTCATTGCTTAGAAAAACTGTTGTTTGGGAAGAAAGCTCTTCGAGCTCGTCTGATTCAGAAGAACAAGATGCTCTTACCAAGAGTCTAAATGATACGAAAGAAGCTTCACAGAGCAGCATATATCACGAAGAGCTTGAGCAGTACAGAGAGATGGCCAATCTCGCATTGGCGGGACAGAGGGCAAAATTTAAAAACAGGGACGCAAAGTCAGTTTTCGTGCAGAAA
Organism: Ichthyosporea sp. XGB-2017a; assembly: GCA_002811675.1. Classification (NCBI taxonomy): domain Eukaryota; class Ichthyosporea; order Dermocystida; genus Chromosphaera; species Chromosphaera perkinsii. Next base: position 184,263 of record PDIM01010328.1, read on the forward strand.
CAAACTGGTTCTGATGAGAAGGAGAAGAAAATAGCCAGCGATAGGGATCGTGATGACTTTGAAAAAAAAAATAATTGCGAGGAGAGTGATATTAATATTGAAATGGACCAGATTTCGGAAGAGGGTGCCAGTCCACTGCCTAATAAGATGGGAAAGCGCCAACATTCAAAATCTGTGCCAGTTCAAGAAACTTCAAGCATTGAGTACGACCTACCAGACCGGCCTTCTAACAATGCAGCAGAAGGAATGAGCTTTGGGGATTCCGAAGGCTCTCTTGCATCTTCCACTGCTTCTATATTTGAGGGACGTACTCCCATGTCTAAATGGCTCAAACAAGTCATTGTGCTGTTTGTCATTGGACTTCTATGGTTTACCCCGGGCCTCATGTTGAGATTGTTCGCGCAAGGTTTCTACGTGTACACAGTTCCAGCATTCACTTGGTGCTTGACAATAGCATTCTTTTTTTGGCTATATATTGTAGCAATGTTCTTTGTTTTCGTAATAACGGCCATAGTTGAATACTTTTTTCTTGAAAACGCCAATGTTATTTATTACCTCGTAGGAGTTAAGAGACCGTTTCGTTGGCTCTTATGGTCAATATTCGCAACATTCAATTGGCGATATACAATGACATACTCATATGAGCTGGACGATGAGCCTTTTGACGCAGTAGATGATGATCACTTATCTTGGGTTATCAAAATTTTCGAGTGCCTTTGTGTCACGTTTGCTTTCCTTCTTATAAAGGCACTTATTGTTAAGCGAATGGCGAATGCATTTCATAAAAAGGCATATTTTGAAAGAATTCAGAATTCTCTTTTTGCAGAAAATGCGTTGCGTGTTTTATGTACAAAAGAAACTTTTTCACGTTCAAGGGCTGGGAGCGTGTTTCAGAAAGTGAAAGAGGGCTTTGCAAGAGTAAATTCTTTGTCGAATACCGCACAAGGGGGGAAATTTGAAAACGAAATCGAACAAGTAGACTTTGAAGAGGAATTGGAGATAGATCTCGATAAAGATAACAACGAAGAACATGGCGAAGAAAGCCTGCAAGCAACATTACAACCAACTGATAAACAGATGCATGAGGTGATGAAAAAGTATGGACGAAGTGCCGTTCCCCATATTCCTTTTCTCGCTGGGCCCAATGTAACCGGATCCGACTTTGAGTACGAAGGAGGCACCAATAGTCCACAGCACGCGAAAAAGGTAGCAAAGTTGCTCTTCAAGAAACTGAAAAAACCTGGTACGCGAGTTATTCATTACGCAGACTTTGAGCCATATTTCTCTGATCTCGAGAAAAGAGCAAGGGCCTTCGCCCTATTTGACACGACTGGTGACGGCCTCATTGAAAAGAAGGAAATGATACAAAGCGTAAAAGATATATTTAGAGAGCGCAAAGCCCTTGCCTACTCTCTATCTGATTCCGAAACAATTGTGGAAACTTTAGACATAGTCCTGACGACAATTACCTTCATCATTCTCTTTTTTATCTATTTAATCATCTTTGGTGTAGATTTGCTAAGCTTTTTAGTTGCTTTTGCCGGAATTTTAGCAGGTGAGCGATTTGTATTAATGTATTCTTCTATCTTAAAGTAAAAAAGTACTAATTTATTTGGACATTCGGTCTTTTACTTTGATAAGCGTTTACTTTTGCCTTCGGGGAAATGATCAAAGACTTGCTATCAAATGTCATCTTTTTGTTTGTTGTTAACCCATTTAGTGTCGGAGATAGAATAACCTTACCGGAGGGAAATAGTTATGTTGCGAGCATAAATCTCCAATACACAGAGTTTGATCGATGGGATGGGCAAAAGATCTATTACAGGAATACTATGTAAGTCAGAAGAAGTAGATACATTAATAGCTGTCTAAATGTTACTAAAAAAATATTCTTATTCTTTCCCTTTATTTCTCCAGACTTCAGCAAGTACCAATTCTCAATGTGATGAGGAGTGGGCATATGTACAATACACTTCTGTTTGATATTGACCGGAGAACATCTGTGAAGAAGATCCGGGCTATACAAGCGGGTATCCACGTTTATTTGACAAACAATGCCACTGACTGGTATCCAGAGTTTGATTTCGTCCTTGACAAGATCACAGACAACACTAAGTTAACCTTCATGCTTTGGATTCAACAACGAAGAAATTTCCAAAGCGCTACCCAAAAATTTATTTATAGAACCAACTTTTTCCTATTCTTGAAAGAGCTTCTGGAAGAACTAGAAATAGAGTATTATCCTCCTTTGCAACGGATAGCAATTGAAAAATCCCCCTACTGTGATGATCCAACTCCTTCCCTTCACGTGGACCATGATCCATCAAAACCAATGAAAAATGTTCTTCCAGAAAGTCATGACAGTGGTCCCGAAAGACGAAGCGTCAAAATCAAGGAGTGATTGTCAAATTCTCTAAGGTGGGCATCTTGGTTCTCGATGTATTAGTGACTCAGTTCACCCTTTATTAGCATAAGCCCAAGGAGCGTTATAAGCCTCGTTATTGCCATTTGACAATGAAGAGAATCACAAATCCTTACACAAATACAATGAATTAATTGCAATAGTCACATAGGGTTAGGGATATCCTACATATTTCGCGCCCAAATCCCAATAAATATCACAACTGGTGGGGGGGGGGGGGGGAGGAGGAAGAAAGAAGAGGCATCTACAGCCTGGAAAGGGATTAGTGGAGAATTGATTTCGCTAGCTTTTAAGGAAACAGAGCATGAGCCTGTCGGTAGAGGAGCAGGAGAGGGTAGTCGGGGAAGGTGTTACTAGTAGTCTCAGTGTGGCGGAATGTGGAAGTGTCACGAATGGAAATACTTCCCCGAGCCTTCTTTCTGGAGAAGCCGTCACAAAATACCTTTCTTTGTCTTGGAAGTCTGATTGTCTTGGAGCTGCATATTATGATAAAGAAACATGCAATATCAAGTTAATGCCTGACGCCAACGAGTCACCGCCTTACTTTCAAACTCTACGCACCCTTTTACTTGAAGTTGAGCCCAATGTTGTTATATTGAACAAAACGGTAGATCAACGTGTGGTAAAAGCAGTTCAGTCTGTGTTCGGAGTAGATTGCGAGGCCGATGGTCCTAATTCTGCCGGCAAACTCATCGTGATATCTCCATCGAACGATTTTAAATTTGAAAGATGCTGTTCTGATGTTTTACACTTGGAAACAGTTTGTACCAGAGGCAAATCTCGAGAAGAAATTGCCTTTTTTAATTCTGGTGTAATTAATAGCGAAAAGATTGAAATGATTAGAGCCTCAGGTGCTCTTGTCAAATATCTTAGCCGCAACTTAGTAGATATTTTGAGCGAGAACAGGTAATTTGTATATACAGTGCGCACAATGAAATGCAAGACCAAATCTAACATATTCCATTCTGCACTCAAAAGCCCCGAGCGTTCAAGTTTTCCTTTGAACAAATTTGAGTTGTTGACTTTTTCACAGTTTGTTTATATTGATGGGGATACCTTTCAAGCCTTGCAAGTCTTTAATAACGAGATACACCCATCGCTCAATAAGAAAGGGAATGTACGGAAAGAAGGCCTCTCGTTGTTCGGGATTCTGTCAAATTCAGTTTCCTCTGGGGGAAAGAAAGTTTTAAAAGGCTGGCTTAAACGACCAGAGGCGGATTTTGAAGTCATAAGAAAGCGACAAAAAGATGTTGCATTTTTTCACGCTTGTGAAAATGAAGATGTGACAAGGAATATACATGGTATGTTGAAGTCTGTGAGAGCGCTTGGACCTATACTGGCACGTGTATATACCAATGGCAGGATCTCCTTTCTCGATTGGAAGGTATTGCATGAGACTTGCAACAAAATCCATGGCATTCGGGCGATAACTAAGCGAATACATACGCAAAATGAAAACATATCCATTGTGGGAAAGCTTTTGTCGCTACCGGAAGATGTGTTGCAAGACTTGATTATGCAGCTTGATATCATTGATTTTGAAGCTTTTGAAACTGGGGGCAAATTTGCTGTTGTGGCTGGTGTTGATGAAGAGTTGGATGAAGTATCAGCAAAATACAGTAGGCTACCCGAAATCCTGGATCATTTTGCAAATCAGGAAGTTGACTCTAATCCTTTTATTGAAAAATGCCAATTGGAATACTTTCCTCAAATTGGATACCTGGTTGGGATTGACAAAACTTGTTTAGGCGCCGTGTCTGACCCAAAAGAGTTTCCTGGACTGGAATTTCAGTTTATTAGTGACTCTGTTGTCCATTACAGGTCCGCTATTACAAAAAATCTTGATCTTGAACTTGGTGACTTGTTCGGACAGATTGTCGATATGGAAACGAATTGCATGATTTTACTGCAAAATAGCATTCTAGACCAGTCAGATATTCTGGAAGCATTTTCAAATACATGTTTAGAGCTGGACTGCATCATTGGACTAGCTTTAGCTGCGAGAGCTATGGACTTCACGTGCATGCCTAAATTGTCGGATGAAACTAGTTCAATTGAAATTTTTCATTCTCGCCACCCTTTGCAAGAGCTAAGCGTCGGTTCCTTCATTCCGAATGATATATCTTTTGTAAGAAAAGAAAAAGAAGTCAATATTGTCACTGGACCGAATGGAAGCGGAAAAAGCATATATCTGAAACAGGTCCCACTCTTGTTGATAATGGCCCATATTGGAAGCTTCATACCTGCAAAATCAGCAACAATTGGGGGTCCTATTGACAAAATTTTTACTAGAATTCAAACCCGGTAAAGTATTGTTAGATATGTGTCCCTCAAAAATATTTCAACTCCAAATTCCATGGACACCTAAATTTTAATTTGTTGCTGCTACAGCGAAAGCGTTTCCAAGCGAGAAAGTGCTTTTGTAATTGACTTGAATCAGGTAATAGAAGCCTCTGACAATTGCACTCGGAATTCACTTGTTGTTTTGGACGAATTTGGAAAAGGAACCGATTCCAATTGTGGAACTGCTATTCTTCTTGCCGTTATTCAATACATGCTCGAACTAAAAAGTGAATGTCCATACATGGTTAGTACGGGAAAAGTTACCGGCTTTTCCCAGCCGGAAAAATAGTGTTCGATAAACCAACGTTCTCACATGCATTCACTCTATGAATATCAAACACCGTTAGATTCTTTCAACTCATTTTTATGAGTTCTTCACCAATTCATTGTTCTTTGAAAGACTTTCTGATGATGCCAATGCTAAGCTAGAGTTTCTGGCAATGGATTATTTCTTACAAAACACTGAACCGGTATTCTTATATCAGGTGAAAAAGGGAATCTGCAAAAGCAGTTGCGCGTATTTTATTGCACGACAATCAGGCGTACCTATCCAAGGCAAGTAACCCATCATAATACCCCATTCTACCACCATTACTTCCGAAAAGCTTCTGAATTTGAACTGTACTCTTGTGTGTTAACGTTTTTGATAGTTATTGAAAGGATGGAAAATATTCGTGATTGCATTCAAAATGGCACGGCAATTCGGCCATTACGTTCTCCCGACGCGGATAGCAAGGAAAAGGTGGCAAAACAGATATTTGAATTCATAACCGAAAATAGGCCTACAGCAAAAAATTTGTCTAAATGTAAAGACACAATTCTCCGCATCGCTAATGCACAATGAAATTCACTCTTCAAGACAATCACAGCGTCTGAAAGTCCCAAAATTTGATACTTTCGTCATCAGAGCAAGATACAAGCACATTTGACTCAGATGGGCTCCATTGCACACAGTTGATGTCTAAATTGTGAGCCTTGTCGACCTTGCATACCAGACCGAAAGATTCCTCATTTCTACATGCACAAAAAATTATATTATTAGTTTGTTATGTTACAACAAAAATCAGCTCTTTACATGTATGGAAAGCACGCGCACTTACCCCTCTTTTTCTGAACCAAAGACTACAATGCTATTTTCTCCAGTTCCCACAGCCACACAGTCATTCAACTTTGACCATGATAGAGAATAAAAAGGCCTAGAAGAATGTCCACTAAGGGTGAATACACACTTGTAGCAAGGATCTTCCCCATTTTCAAAACCTTCGGGGTTGCCTGGTAAATAAGCCTGCCAGATCTTTACCGTGCGATCTTCACTGCATGACGCTAATCTACTTCCATCGTGGTTGAAATCAGCTGCCCAAACAGTCGATTGATGTCCCTTTAAAATGTCAAAGGGCGCAAAATCATCGTCATACTCTTTCCATAGTCGAATGGTGTCGTCATAGGAGCAGGACGCTAATATATCTTCTTGTGGATGCCAAACCACGCATTTGACATCTTGCTGGTGTTCATTAAGTACACTAACGCAGTCAAATTCCGAATCCCCATCTAGCTCCCACACCCATACGCTTTTATCCCTCGAACAAGTTGCTACGTATGTCCCTGACGCAGACCACGCCACAGACTTCACTTCATTCTCATGTCCCTCCAATGTTGCAATGCAGCTAAAAGTATTATCGTTGCGGGACCACACACAAGTAGTTCCATCAAAGCTACAGCTTGTGAGAAATGTCCCGCACGTAGACCTACACAATTAGAAGAAAGCGTAACAAAGCAGTTAATATTGACCATAAAAAGATGAAACACCGAGTCTTGCACAGGGTAACTTACCAAGCAACTCCTCTAACCGTCCTTGAGTGCCCATCCGAAAGGATTGACTTAAGCTTCCACTTGCCTTTATCTTTACCTTCGGCATTTGCTGATATATCCTAAAGGCAGTTACGCAAAAATACAAGGAAAGTCAGAACATAATGATTGGAAATCAATGCAAGATAAAAAGACAAAATGAGAGAGAGAGAGAGAGAGAGCTACCATACCTTTTCCCATACTCTTATTTCTTTATCACCTGCGCCTGTAGCCAAGAGGGTCCCTTTGGGGTTAAAAGCAACACACCATACTCGAGCACTATGTGCCTCGGGCACACAGTTAGATTCCACAAGACTGCCCAGCACCATTGCTTCGTTGATTGAGGAGGAGGAGGAGAGTTAGTTGATTCATGAGTAGCAATAACAATGGTGTTATAAAATATCACACGGCTACTCTCTAGAGCTACAACCTGCAGGGAAGCAAGGAGCGTTAGGGAAGAATAACAATGAAGCCACAGCTGATGGATGGAGGGGGGGGGGGTTATGGGAGGGAGGGGTATTTCACCCCAATGTCCTTGGTTTAAGAGGATCGAGGAGGAGGACGAGGCGGGGTGGTACTTGCTTGTGCCTAATCTAGCTATCCCTCCAGAGTGTTGATTATGAGGACGGGGAGTATGAGGACGGGGATGTGGAGTCTGTGGTGTAGTGGAAGAGCAGCCAATGTACCACGGTTAGGACGTGCCATAAGGGGCATTGGATTATATGTGGGGGAGAAGAGGCAAATGTCAACCGCTGACTCACAGACTGGGGATGTAGTTAAAGTACTGAAGGAAAGAGGTTTCTTGTATCAGTGTACTAGTGAAAGTGTCATGAAAAATGGGTTGAGTGAGCCAACCGTGGTCTATTGTGGTTTTGATCCTACAGCAGACACTTTGCATGTTGGGAATTTAGTGGGGATTATGGGCCTGCTGCATTTCTGTAGACATGGACATAAGGGAATTGCCCTTGTTGGGGGAGCGACAGGCTGCATCGGAGATCCCAGTGGACGAAATAGTGAAAGAAACAAGTTAGATTACGATACTCTAAACAAAAATGTAAAAGGAATAAGTGCAACTTTAGAGCGGATATTTGCAAATGTTCTTCCCGAGGCTGAGCGTAAGTCTTCTGTCACTGTTCTGAACAATGCTGACTGGTACCGGGACAAAAATATAATTGATTTCCTGGGTGAAATTGGTCGACATTTCCGCATGTCTACTATGCTTTCGAAAGATAGTGTCAAATCAAGAATGGAAAACGAAGAGGGAATGAGCTTTATTGAATTTACGTACCAGATCTTTCAAGGATATGATTTTCTTCACTTGCGCAGATCACATGGGTGCACCGTACAACTTGGCGGAAGTGATCAGTGGGGTAACATTGTATCAGGGTGTGATTTGATAAGAAAAGCGACTGAAGATGAAATGAATGGGACAGGTATTACATTTCCTCTTGTTACAACGTCCGGTGGGGAAAAGTTTGGTAAGAGTATGGGGAATGCTGTGTGGTTGGAAAGTTCTAGAACAAGTGCTTTTGATTTGTTCCAGTTCTTTATACGCTCAGAAGATGCTGATGTAGAGAAGTTTTTGAAACTATTTACATTTCTCGAATTGCCTGAAATTTCAAAAATATGCGAGGAGCATAAGCGTGCCCCCGAATTGAAATACGGGCAGCGGGTGTTGGCAAGGGAAGCTACCGCCATTATTCATGGACAGGAAGAGGCTGAAAAAGCATTAAAGGCCTCAGAAACCATTTATTCTGAAACTGGAAACACAAAGGAGTGGTTATTTTCTCTTTCTGCTTCACAGGTTGATAGTATTTTTTCCCATGCAGCAACCAAGAGTGTTCCACGCGACATTCTGTGTGGGGGAACGGTAACTGACATGTTGTGCAAGAGTGGAATATTCAAATCAGGAATGCAGGCCATGAAGCAAGTGCAAAATGGCGGTATATACTTGAATTTTGAACGGGTAGTAGATCCCAAGCAAGAACTGTCGGAGGACAGGGACAGTGTTGAAGGGGGCGTAACTCTGTTACGAGTTGGAAAGAAAAACTTCTTTCTCCTTAGATGGGAATAAGCCGTTGTGTCTGGTAGAGTGTGTAAAAATAATTCAATAATAAAGCGTGCAAAGACTTGCAACCATTTAAATTAGACGAGGGTGCAGTACTTAGAATTATTGTCATTATCCATCTATACAAGGACCCAAGGACCCCGGGTCTATACAAGGATCATTTGATACTATGTAACTTCAACCATAAATAAACTCACGGGCTCCTCGAGCTCTATGTGAAACACTCGCCCTCTTGGCTCTTTTTCAACTACTTCTTAAAATACTACCGAAAGGTTATGAAATATTGTGAATATGCAGAGTATGTTTCTTTGCGTCTGAAGGGAAAAGAAAGAGTGAGTTTGATAAAGCACATCCCGATGGTGGACGACTTTCTGAAGGTGCATAATTTTCCGGAACAGAGTACGTTAACGGACGTGTGGAAAGAGGTCAATAAGGGTATGGTTGTGCTGAGCGAGCATAATATGAGCATTCAGCAATGCAATTTCGCGATGAAGGGGGATTCAAA
>PDIM01010328.1:202644-223673 GCA_002811675.1 Ichthyosporea sp. XGB-2017a
AAAAGATAAAGTCCAGCTCTATGTGATCAAAGCCAGGACACCCTAGTCCCTAATTGGGGACACTAGAACTGGAAGTTCTTGAGGAGCGAAGCATGATGAGGGTTGCTATTCAAAATCACCAGTAATCCTTGGGAGGAGATCACAGATCACGTGTGATTCTTTCAGGAACGTGTCCCTTGTTCAGTTCTGTTTTTTATCCAAAATTTTCAAGTTCACCTTCTTCTTCTCTTCTTCTGGTTCTGAAGTTACGCCTTCTTTGAGAAGCGTCTTCTAGAGTCCCGTGTGCGCGAAACGAAGTAAAAGACTAGGATACGCTGCTTCTTGAAGCTGGAACCCAGAAGGCCTGAGAGTTTTGAACTTTGGCCTCTCGCATGACTCTCGTTGACGGTTGAACTTGTCCTTGCATGAGCACACCTTGATTGTTATCTCAGGCAACTATTTGCAATAATATTATGCGATCTCTCCGAAGGGTAAAGAATACCTACAGAAGCTCTCTATTCGATGGCGGTAGGCCGAAGAGTTTGGTTAAATGAGAGAGTTTATTCAATATGATTTCTGGCAAAATGCCCCGACTGATGGTGAAAACGTATTTGTATAGCTTTTATGAGTAACTACTTGTAATTCACTTATTCTTCCGCAGCTGGCTCTTCTGCTGCGGGTTCTTCTGCTGCAGGTTCTTCGGCAGCTGGTTCTTCGGCAGCAGGTTCTTCGGCAGCTGGTTCTTCAGCGGCAGGTTCTTCGGCGGCAGGTTCTTCGGCGGCAGGTTCTTCGGCGGCTGGCTCTTCAGCAGCAGGCTCCTCTGCAGCAGGCTCTTCAGCAGCGGGCTCTTCAGCAGCAGGCTCCTCTGCAGCAGGCTCTTCAGCAGCAGGTTCTTCAGCAGCGGGCTCTTCAGCAGCAGGCTCTTCGGGGGCAGCGTCTTCAGCAGCAGGCTCTTCGGGGGCAGCCTCTTCAGCAGCAGGCTCCTCGGCAGCAGCTTCCTCAGCAGGGGCTTCTTCCCCAGCAGGGGCTTCTTCAGCAGGTGCAGGGGCATCCTCCGCATCAGGAGCGTCTTCAGCAGGAGCAGGGGCATCCTCAGCAGCGGGGGCCTGTTCTGCTGGGGGATCGGCCGCAGGTGCTGGCTCGGGGGCCTTCTCCTCAACCTTAGGTGGTTCTGGGGCCTTCACTGCGGGGGCAGCGGGCTTGGGAGCTAAATTCAGAAAACAAATATCATTAGAATGTATATTCTTACAACTTGCAAATAAATAAACTCTGAAAGATACTTTTCAATCTTGTCATAAACGCACCTTCTTTCTTTGCTTCTTTGGCCGCAGCCTCTTTGGCGGCATGCGGCTTCGCCTGAGGTGTTACCTGAGCGGCCGATTTTGATCCAGTGCAACCCATTATTTTAACTGATTTAATCCCTGAATGAAAAATAAGAAATTTAATTGACGACTGCTTTTCGACGTATTCAAAAAAGCACCCTTTGTACCTGTCACAATCCAAACTGTTTTTAATTTAGTCCAGTTAGAAAAAAACCAACTCAATACGCATTAACCGAAATAGATCTGATACACACAATTGTACACTATTAATCTCTCTTACACTCGAAACTGTTATACAAATTTACAGTTCTACAACACGCTGACAAGTTCCTTATAAGAGGCCCAAGGCCGTTCATGATAATACTTATAATATCCTTCGTAGCTGTATAATGCATGCATGGACTGCTACATTATATATATTGATAGCAACTTATAGCTTATAATAATGGCTTGATAATATATACATAGAAATGAAGAAGGGCCTTGGAGATAATGGACCTATAAAAGGAAATATCCCGAGAAACGGGTCCAAGCTTCAAAGAGATATTAGCCTTATATGGAAGGTATATCTCTTGGAATGCCTCTATATTATTATATTTATCTCAGACCCTCCTTCGATGATCGAGTTTATTATTTTAAAGTGCTACATATAAAAAAGTCATAGTACATAGTACTATTATAATGTAGCTATGGCCTATCATGTATCATGTAGTGTATAATTTTCATCTGCGAGACGTACACATCATGAATAATATTTACTGTACTTTTCACATTGCGTGGCCACCTTTTCTTTACTCCGTTTATTCGCTGGCATCTATTATTATAAGTTCGCTTCCGGAATGAGCACGAGCAAGACGCACGTGGTAGGGAGTGGTTTCCAAGGTCCCTAATTGGTGGTTTCTCAGCTTGTTCGACATTGCCATTCTACGCTAGCTATGTAGTTGAAGCAGTTAGCATTCTCAAAATGTTTCAAAGTTGGCTACAAGCTTACACAAAATATATCTTTGTGTTACCCTGCTTGGAATGAAACCCTCTCTCAAACTTATACAGGGGCATTAGTATGGGGTACTGTAAAGACTCACAAGTAGTGGCCATATCAAAGGCAGGCAGTAAGAGCATCTTCAAAAAATAGGAGTTCCATTACTGGATATGTCACTTCAAGGCTCGATGATGATATCTCAAAACAAAAATAGAGACGAGAATATTAGAACATATCTCAATAGGCCACAGATTTTACAGTGAGATAAAGGCGTATGTACAAAGTCCACCGGCCCAAGAAGGAAGCCGCTCCTTCCAAAACGGTCTCACAATTAGTACACTATCGCCCACCCCTACCGGCGGCTACACGTTCATTCCAGGGGGTTTTCTTCCACTGAGAACAACACTTGATTGTACAGAGGGATTATTCCAGGCTCTTCTCCAGCAGACTCGAGTTGGGACATAAAGTAGCACTGGGCAGCAAATGGATATTTCTTAAACCTACTATAATGTGTACCTGTTGTTGTGTCATCCATTAGTAAAGGTGAATTGCACATGCAATTGACACAAGGAGCGAGGCAAACTTACCTAATACCATCCAGTCAAAGTAATCTAAATCGGCTTCAGAGGGCGAGCTCCCACTTTTCTTTGTGAACACACCATGGCCAACACTGTCTGCATAGGTAGTCTCTCTATGTACCAATACTCTTGATCTAGTTCTGTCAGTGTTGGCAAACTGAAAATTTTCTCCGAAAGTGTCAAACTTCAACCAGTCACCACTCGCATACGCAAACATAAACCCACCCGTGAACGAGGCAATAGTTGCCACAGCATAATCTAGAGCAAGAAATAAAAGCAGAAGAAAAACAAAACCGTGTTTAGAAAAGGCTAACTACCAAAACGCCCGGCACTGAATCAACAAAGACGGCAGTGAAGCGTCGGGGGTCCAGGATTCAGATGCTCTTTGTCTTTCTTACCTTTAATCTTGAACAGATACGTCATTCTTAATACAATCTGAGAGATGCTAAACCTTAATCTGAAAGATGCTAATCCTTGTTCTTGCTGTTCTATGAAACTCTCGTCAGAAGTTAGAGTACTGAGGGCGCAAGAAAGAGATTCTTTGGGTTCTGATAGATCTTTCCTTATCTCTAGTCTTTTTTCTTCTTTGGTTGCTGGTTCCGGTTTACAGTGAACAATTAAGCGTCCCTCCAGCTGCAGGTTAAGGTATGGGATTGTGTGTGTCTGTGAGTATGACTAGATTGAACACTGTAGCTCTGTCTCCAACAACAATGGTACTACCGTTCCATGCTAATTATAACAATGACACCGGCGCTGTTGTAAAACAACCTGCAACTAGGGTTATACACGTCACCTCCCCCTAACCCCTCGCAGCATTCCTGGCTCCTTGCTCCTCATGATCAGCTGCAGCACTGTCCCTCCCTCCCTCCCTCTCCCCTGGCCCCTCCACGTCGAGAGGTATTTATTTGCCATTTTCTGAATCCCTCCTGGGACCTCGTCCCTCCTCACCCTTGCCAACTCAAAACTAATCTACTGTAAACTAGAGCCAGAATCCACATGCACTCTTGCGTCCTCTCCTCTTGTCCTATTTTCACTTACTCCGCTCCACACACCATCTTTTACTGGCCCACTGCTGTGCTTGACCACAAACTCCACAAGCGCCACTTATAACGTATTCCTGCTCGATTGAGATTCATTGCTTTGCTTGATTTTGTGGGTCTTGGGAAGTATTGGTTGAAGCAACTCATACGTATATTGGTTGCAATTGATTCAATTGAAGCTCATTTATTTAGTGTATTCCAAATCCCTGCAGAAAAAAGGGTTCGGTGTCTTGATTTTTTTTAAGTCAGGATATTTGCATTTTGGAAGTTTAACGGTGAAAACTATTGGAATACCAAAACTCTATGCCAGGTGGCATTGACATCATGGCTGAGGATACTGGTCTACCGTTGCCGTCCGCAGAAGAAAACGGATCCGGTTTGTCCGAACCTGAGAAAATTTCAGAATGGGGAACACAAGAAGTCACCACCAAATCCTCCCTGAACGAGAACAGCTCGAAATCCCTGGATAAAATTTTATGTCCTCCTGGAAATGCTGGTATAGAGTCAATTGAACTTATTGATTCGACTTTAAGTGAGGGAGATGTTGGCACAGGCGAAGGTAATTCTGTTGATGTAGCAAAAGGTGCCGTTTGCGTACAGGAAATCGTGAGCAGGAATTGTGTCGCAATCACAACCCAAAACGTCCAAGAGGCAGCTACGTTAGTCGTTGGGGAGAGTGCAAGCGCATACGAAAAAGAAAATGAAGTGGGTTATCATTCAGCTTCTAATACAGCTTCCAAGTCAAAGAACAAGGGCGATAGTTCAAGGAACCCCACTTGCCAGAAAGGATCTCCTAAAGAGAGAACGGGAATGTCAAAAAAAGGGTCACTGAAAATGGGCAATATTACTTTCAAGGATCTTCTGGACGCTGGCATTATAGCCCAAGGTGAATTTCTGGAGTTTAGAGGCCACACTGCTGCTGTACAACCAGAAGGTGACCTCGTGGATGAAGAGTTTCAGAGATTTGTATCTCCTTCGGGATGGGCAAAATATGTTACGAACATGAAAAACACAACCAAGCACCTCCAAGTTAGCGGGTGGGATCGGGTTAAATATTGTGGCCAGCCTATAAAGGTTCTTCGACAAAAATTTTTGGATGGTGTGGCTTGCGGGATATACAAGGTTGGTAAGGAGCGCGATCTCAAAAGGCCAATGTCGGCTCCAAAAAGCAGTTCGAAATTAAAAGCGAAATCGCCGAAAAAGAGAAGTGCCACAAAAGCGAGCCCAAAAGGGAAAAGATCAAAGATAGAAGAGAAAGCGGAAGTGGAGATGGAAGAAGTTGAATCTGAAGTTTTACAGCTTGAAGAGTGTGATTCTGCTCTTTTTTCGAATGGTGTACCAGTAGTATATTCCAGTAGCGCAGCCCTTCCTGAATTTTGCTGTTACTTCTGTGGAAGTGCGGGTAGAGAAGAAGAGGGGGATTTTGTGCGCTGCCGATTGTGTAATGAAAGTTATCATTTATATTGCATGGACAATGAGTCACAAAATGCTGTTTTGTCAGGGAAAGTGTGGAGGTGTTTGAACTGCATATCCTGTGAAATATGCCGTAAATCAGAGCCAGATTCCGATTTACTTGTTTGTGATGTGTGTGATGAAGGCTATCATTTAGGCTGCCTGTCACCACCACTAGACAGCGTTCCAGAAGACCTTTGGATGTGTGGCAATTGTGCTAAAAATGGTGATACCAAAGGTAAAAAAGCTGTTGCCTCTAGTACAGAGCAAGTGATAAGATGCCCCGTTATTGTTGGCGATGTTAGGAGATGTTTACTTTGTCAAGGAACTGGGGATGACTTACCTACCCGATGTGGTCGATTGTTGAATGTTTTTGCTGAGGAGTGGGTTCATATTAAATGTGCTGTTTGGTCTGCAGAAGTTTTAATGGCCGCATGGGGAGGCCTACAAGATGTCGATAAAGCGATTAAACGTGGTAAAAGAAGTCCGTGCAGCCATTGCAATGGGAAACTTGGTGCCACTGTCGGGTGTCATGATCCTAAATGCAAAGCGAATTTTCACTACGCTTGTGCGGTCGAGGCTGGATGCGACCTTCTTGCCGACTTCAAAACTGTCTACTGCTCTAAACACAAGCGATCATCTTATAGCACACCGGTGCTGGATACTTCAAATTATGCTGTTCTGAAGCGGGTTTATGTTGAAAGACCCTATGAACAGCTCCATATGCGAATGAAGAAAATCTTAGCCCAAGGATGTACAATAGGATTGAAAATGGGTTCTTTCAATGTTCTTTCTTTAGGTAAACTGACAGAGTGCAAAGAAGCTGATGCCCCCCACCATTCAGAAAGTGCTCTGTATCCTCTAGGATACCGATGTGAAAGATTATTCTGTAGTAGAACTGATCCAAACAAAATAATTACCTATTCCTGTTCAATTGCTGAGACTGAAGATGGGTCCTCTGTCGTATTCCAAGTTAAATCGGGAGATAATGAAACTGAAAAGTGGTCTGATCTTCTAGGTGCGTATCACCGCGCTCTTTTGTAACTAGCTTTTTTTTTTTACTATTTCTTATCCTTAACCATTTGCATTGCTTTGTATACTTGATATAGAAAATTCCAAAACATTGTTTGAAGATGTTTACTCCCTTCCTGGACGGTCGGCATGTTATTTTTCTGGGGAAACTTTCTTCGGCATTGGATCCCCATACATACAGCCATTTTTAGAAATGTTGCCTGGCGCAGAAAAATGTTATGCTTATGAATTCAAATATTTGAATATCGAACGTGCACCTCGTGAAATGAAGCGGGAGCTGCCTGTAAACCCTAGTGGGTGTGCAAGAGGCGAAAAATTTAAGAGGGTTAGCACGCAAGACAAATATCATTTTCTTGCAAAAGTTCACACCGCAAGTGGAATGAAGTCTATTGGGGGTCAAAGCTCAGACATGAAACCTGCGGATGCGTTCCCAGAATCTATGGGGAAGGCGCGAAGGGGCTTTGGTGGCGATTCTTTAGATCTACCTGTTGCCGCACAGTACCGACAATTTAAAGATAGTTTTAAGAAGCTAACAAGGGTTGGACGATCCCCAATTCATGGAAGAGGACTCTTTTCAGCGTGTAATTTGGAGAAAGATCAACTTATCATTGAGTATGTTGGTGAGCTAATACGCTCGAATATAGCTGATGTACGAGAAAAGTACTATGATAGCAAAAAAATAGGATGCTACATGTTTCGTATTGATGAAGACTGGGTTGTTGATGCGACCAAGATGGGCAATGCTGCTCGATATGTAAACCACTCTTGCAATGTAAGTTTCGTCCTCATTTCTATCTTAATGGTTTTCTTTTAATACCGCTTGGTAAGTTCTAATTGTCATTTTTACATATTGCACTCTACCATGTAGCCCAACTGTGAAGCCCGTGTCATAACAGTTGACTCAGTGAAGAAAATTGTAATTTATGCAGCTCAAGACATTCCAATGAAAGAAGAATTGACTTACGATTACAAGTTTCCAATCGAAGAGCAGAAACTCCAATGCCATTGTGGCGCTGTAGGATGTCGTGGAACTATGAATTAAGAACCCGCCAGTCAGAACCAAAATCTAACTCTATCTACCCATTCCACTGTTTTCCATCTTTAAACTGCTGAAACGTCACGACACACCTATAGTTCTCCGCTTTTGTCATCCGCTCAGTACTGTTTATTGTATACCATACTTCGAAAGTATCCCGTGATTTTTTTTTCGTCTAAAAATGACAAATAAAGAATGTCAATAACGAACATCTTTTAAATTCTTCCGCGCAAGCAGCCAAGCAAGAAGAAGGGGAAGTTCTTTCGAAGTAGCAGTAGAGGGGTGTTTGATATCAATTAGTGACCTTTCAATGGAGACGTATAACCGGCCCCATTTGGATCATGATTGTGAGAAGCTAGAATCATTTGACAATGATCATATGCATGCAACGTACTTAGCACTGTGATACACCTTCCTTATAAGGCTACAATTACCTAATGGAATTTAATTTACGGGATGAATAAGAATTAGTAATTGTTATGTAGTAATTATGCACTATTATGTACTATATAGACTTGCCTGGAAAGAACCTGTGCAATAAACTAGAGGGGCATGTGAAGGTGCTGTTGCAGATAGAGGAACAAGGATTAGACACGCAGAAGGAGCACAAGACTCCAGAGAAGACAAAGAAAGGGTAGTTAATATGTGAGAAAGTGTTGCTAAAGGGAAATGTTGTCTATTGAATAAAACCATTAGTTGTTAAGTAACAGCGGGGATGAAATGAGTGATGATACAAAGAAAGCTACAAGGGAGAAGGGGGGGGGCTATAATGAGGGAGAGGGCGATTCTGGGGGTGAGAAAGGGAAGGGGGGAGGTGGATTGAAGAGGAGAGGGGCCAAACTTCTACCTATGGGAATGCTTGGGGGAGAAAAAAGTTTAAAAGCAAGCGTTCAAACTCTTTCTATTATCTCTAGCGAAATGGACTTGAACTTGGGCAATATTCTCTCTAATCAAGAGGAATGGGATAGTGAGAGAACCAACTTCCCCTTTCTCACATTTGAAAACAAGGATACAGAAGCAGAATACCTCACTGTTACATGGCCCTTCTCGTTGTGGATCACCTACGCAAGTGTCGTGTTCACGATATTGGTGTATTTGTGTATACTTGTGGGAAGAATTGTCCGTTTCTCTAAGAATTCTCTAAATGTCTCCGAAGATCTGCTTCAGGAGGACGACAAAGACATGGACAGCACTTTTATGATGACATCTTATATAGTCAATGGATTAGCCATACTAATACTTGTTTGTCTTTTCCTCTATCTCCGGGCCTTGTACTTAAAGCTACCAGCTTCCACTCCTTATGTCACAATGGCTTTCAACTGCGACTTTGACGCTAAGACAAACGCATTGATAGTCTGCTCGCTAATAATCATTGCATGTGATTGTGTTGTGCAGTTTTCTTCTCGCTATATGGGTGCAGTGGCTGCAGCAGATGAGTTTCTTATGGGCATGATTTACTGGACTCTTGTTATTCTACGCTTTCCTTTTATTTACTCCATCATCCTTTCCATTTCTTACGTCATCATTTCGTTTTTCATTGATGTATTTAAAGATTGCGCGGACACAAGTGATGGGATTCAGCCGTGTACTATAGCTTTTGCCGCAGGTAATGTGGTGACGTATGTATTTATTTTGATGCTTTGCATAGGAGGTCATTATCATATTGAAAAATCAGCCCGAAAGTTATACATTCAGACAAAGAAAGTAAGAGACAAGTCTACAAATATCGAAAGGCTAAGCAGGACGACCAATGACATTCTTAGCTTAAATCTTCCAACACACGTACTTCGGTATTTCAGGGATGAAATGGATAATGAATTTCGAAATCTCACTGAGCTGTATGACAATCTCACTGTGGTCTTCATATCTATAAATGGGGTTGATTTTGGTGACTCTATAGAGTCTGGGAAAGAAAGCGTCAGGCAGCTGAATACATTGTTTGCCTTGTTTGATGAGGTCACTATTGATCATGGTCTTCAAAAACTCAAGGTTACTGGCGCGACAAAATATATGATAATTGGGGGGATGGCGGAAACGCACGAAGAGTTGACAGAGGATGATGAAAATGACAAAGATGGGCTTAATGGTAAGGATACTCAAGCAGACAATACGATAAATGCTGTTATTGAAATTGCAAAAGAATTTTTTGGAACCAAGGAGGAACTTGAAGCAACAGGAAGTTTCAATTGCTTAAGCAAAGCAAACATTACGGTGGGAATGAATCATGGGCAGGTTGTTGCAGGTATAGTTGGCTCTACAAAATTTCTGTATGATGCTTTTGGAGACGCTGTTAATGTTGCGTCGAGGATGCAAACAAATGCTCCCCCTGACTCACTTCTGGTGTCGAATGTTTATCACGCCAACCTTAAAAAGTCCTCATGTTTTAAGATGTTTCATAACTATGGTGCAAGGTTTATCAAAGGAAAGGGGGATATGCAGCTGATGTGTTTGAAATTAAACCAACAATTTGCGGGTACTTCAATAGGAAGTATATCTTTGCGAACAAGCTTAAGCAAAAGCAGTGGTCTGGGCTTGATTAAAAGGGATAGTTCGGCTCTATTTGAGCCTTCTTTGCTGTTTTCAACGATTCGCAACCGGGAAGTGGAAATGGCTAGAGGAAGTGACGAGTATTTGACCGATGCGTTTGAGGTATTACTTCGTGAGGATGAAATTCAAAATGCATGCTTGCAAAAAATTCACAATAGAAATGGTAAGTGTCTATGCCAATCTTTTTTATCTATCTTGAATGAATGCTAATATAAAAACATTTGTTGTTGCGTTGTACTTTTTACGTCTCTGCAGCTAAGATTAAGGACAAGTGTCTTGCTGTTCAATATGAAGTGGAAAACATAGTTTATGAGCGAGTCTGGGTTTTTCAATTACTTCTTCTAGGGTTCATATTCACAATTATTGTGTGCTTGGGGGGAATATTTACAATTTCAAACAATGATGTTGTACACATTAGCATTCCAATTCTTTTGGTCAGTGTGGTTGTTTTTTTTATTCTTGTATTGAGAGAATATGGGGTTTCGCGTAAAACAGAAAGCGGATCATTACTGGCTTTCTCAAAGTATTTGACATTTTTGGAGAAGCAAAATGAAAGACCACCAAAAGAGGAACCAGGCTTTGATTTTTTACAATTCATAATAAGTCCCCTCAAAAGTTCCCAAGGGCTTCTTAAACTGTCGTCATCTCGCCCAACGAAGATGAAAGACAATGAACAAGAATGCACCAACGAGATTGTCTTGAAAGAAGAGAATGAGGAAAACGATGTGTATAGCATTGATTCTCCAGATGCCCGTACAAAAGCTCTTCCATTCGAAAATGAAGACTCCGTATCGTCGTATTCAAAGGCAGAAAAAATGTATTATTCTGCTTCAGGCTCTGTCTCCACCTCTAGGTCACTGAGCCATCACACAGCGGATCATGTGGTTGGTGGTATACTCAGAGAAAAGAGTTCGAGTGGTATACGCAAGGAAAAAAGCTCAAGCCTCGTAGGCAGTGACGAAAAGGGAGCAAGTGGTTTGCGAAAGGAGAGAAGTACTGGTGCTCTACGGGATGGCTCGTTTCGTAGAGAAAAAAGTTATGATCAAGAAAAGGGGCTAACTAATAGTAATAGTGTTCTTTCATTGCAAACAGGGCGTTGTAATTCGACCACTATGGTGGAACAAACAATCAACAACCCTGTAGTGATCAATTTAATACCATGCAGTATGGACTCGCTCGACAGAATTGATGAACAATGCTCTCAAGAAAAGCAAACTAAGCCTATCGAGAAATCTCCGACTTCCTCGACGGTTGTTAATTCTGTTCAGCGTCTTGGTATCCCAAAATGTACGGCTCAAGAGATGGGCGACCCTATCGAAGCAAACGTTGATCTTGACGTCGAAAGCAATCAAGACCCTCTACAAAAGCTCTCCATATGGGACCGGGTTCGTGTTGAATACGGGGTTCACAATTATTCGGTCTTTGTATGCGGTCTTCTGATGATGTTTTCGTCTACGCTTGTGGCCCTGTTTCTCGAAAAGTACAACGAAGGACAATTCACTGGGGTTGAGACACCCGCGGCAGTATGTGGCTTAATTTATCTTAGTCTTTTCTTTAACATGGGTTACTACATGCTTGTAGTGCAAATGCTCACCTTTTTGGTATTTGTCAGAATTGCCTCCACTCTTGTACTGACGTCATTTGACCCTTCTGAGCATATTTTGCGTTTCCTTGTTCAATTGGCTTTTGCACTCATGTGCTTATGGATATATCGCAAAAAACTATTCTACCACACATTTGCCTTTTTGTTAGACAGAGAAATGAAGAAGGCCGTGTCAACTCAAGAGAAAAAAGAGAGAACAGCAAAAGCTATACTCCTAAATATTTTGCCGGCTCAAATAGTGGGAGAGCTCACTATTAATCCTGATATAGAAATAATTGAACACTTTGATCACACTGCACTTCTCAACACGGACTTTGTTTCCTTCACTGAGCTTTCATCCCGTCTGTCAGCAGTGGAAGTGACTACTCTACTCAACGTTTTATTTGCCGAGTTTGATCGCCTCTGCCAGGTGTACCAGTGTGAGAAGCTATGCACGATTGGAGATGCCTATGTTGCCGCTAGTGGGGTACCAGAGGCACGAATGGACGCGCTGTCAGACGAGGAAGCGTTGTCCCTTGTAGCATGTGGGATGTTTCGAGCTTTGAAACAGTACAATAGATCTAGGTCACAATTTACTCAAGGTCACACTGATATTGCCATTAGAATAGGTATGCATTGCGGTCCCGCTATCGCGTGCATGATCGGCGGTGTTTTGAACAGTCGCTATGGTAAGAATTTTCTTTTTTTGGGAAGTTAAGATTGTTAACGCAAAATTGAATTTCATCCAGTAAGATCTAACTATGTTTTTTGTTTCCTTTACTTGAGTGTAGACATTGTTGGTAAAATTGTTTCCGAAACATCCCTATTTGAACAATATGCAAAGGTGAACACAATTCACGTATCGGATGTTTTTATGGAAAAGCTGCAAAATGAACGGCCTGACTTTTGCACAAACCTTGCTATGCAAAAAATGGAATTTGAGGCAAATCTGCCTCAAGGTGAACACAAGAAGTTTACAAGCTACTATGCCAGTGAGTTAGCAATTTCATCCATTGCAATACTTTGATAAACATTTTATTATCAATGTTTATTTGCATTTGTATGATTGGCCACTAAAAACAGATTTGTTTAACTGACTTGGCGTGCTAAATGTAAGCCACTGGGCATCTGGGACACCATCAAAAGCTTTGAGGAATCTTTCTTTGCTTAAATCAGAATCTTCCACTTCACGGATATATATGCATTTGATCTGGTCAGGAAATTGGTGAAAAACTTTTCCGTACACTTCAGGATCCTTTTCTCCAGAGTCTCCAATCAAGATAAAGTCTCTGTCAGGGTATTTGTGAATTAGAGGGAGTATGTGAGCCAGTTTAAAAGCTTGAACTCCAGCGAACAGTTTAATAAAATCATATTCAAGGGGCTCCAGCAGTTCAACTCGCGCGGTTTTCAAATACATACTACCTCCAGGATAGCCAGCATCGTCCATAAATTCCTTCAGCACATTATAAAGTTGATATGGAGAACCTGTGTCAAACATTTCAAAGATGCCGTTAGTAAAAAAGTACACTTAAACACTAAACATGAATGCCACAAACATTCGAAAACATACCTGATACATAGTGAAACGAGGCTCCATCGAGTGCTTCCCAACTTTTGTAAATTTCCGGAAGTCCTTCAACGTGCTGAAAAGGTTTTAAGAACGTATTTGCCATCATTCTAGGAAACTTCAAGACTTCCGTGATTTTAATAGTGTCCTTAACAACAATGAATATCAGAGAGACAATATTCAGTCCGCTGTACAAGGTAGCAATTAGGATATCAAACAATGCTATTAAAAGCATTAAACGTCACTTACATCGATGTCCGAAATTACAGATATTCCCTTTCTGCCAACTAGCTGTATCTCCCCAGTGAATACACGCTCGTCCGTCTCTCCCAAAACCGCTGCATACTGAACAAGTACGCCGTTCTTTGCATTTGAAATAACATTGCCAAGGTCTGAGTGAGAAATATTGATTGTTGTCCTTGCGTGTCCCGTACCGTCTAGGGCAGAGAAATACAATTTAACAAAATGAGGCTAAGAGGACGAGAACATCCCTTTCATGCTAGATCCATAACACAAACTTACCTGTCACCTTATCAAATTTGAATATAGAGTTGGGCGAGCTTCGCATAATCGCTTCACAACCTTCCAAACCACCGTTTGAGTCTGGGCCATTTGCCTTGCACGACGTTATCTTAACCGTGAGAAGTTTTCCGCGCTCAAAGTCCCTTACAAAAAGCCAAGCCCGTTTTTGATACAGTTCTGCTGCTTCCAAAGTCATGTCATTCTTATTAAATAGAGTCGATATGTAATCAATAATTATTTTCCTCAGATAGGAGTCGTGTTCTTTCTCAAAGACACAGCCATGCAGATCAAGAGCAATGCTATCTTTGCCGAGAATATAACCGTCAGTCCTGTAAAAATCTATAAATTCGTCCCCGCTTATTGCCGGGCTTCACAAGGAAAATACAAATACGGGTTAATGAATTAATAAATCAAACGACACACTGAGGAGAAAGACTTACCTAGAAAGCAGTAACATCACATACGGAACAACCACCAGCAGAAAAAAACCAATGGCAGCTCCTTTGAGAGCAGTCTTTGCTAGGAATTTACAAATTCTGAAAAGACTACCAACACTTGCTGAACTCACAGCCATCTCACTCTTGCTCTTTCCAATCTATACGAGCGCTAAGACTAGAAGTGATAGACCACTATTCTCTACGATATTAAAGTCCCCAGGATGCCGATCTTAGAAGCTAGGGACTGTTTTGATTTATGTCTTGCAGTGGGTAAAGTGAGTGCATCAACTAATACGTCTTCTCTATGGATCAAGAAGTCACTTCTCCATCTGTCTATGATTTATCTGCCTGTAATGATTCTAAGAGTGGTCTGGGTTACACTTATTGCACTATATTAGCTATCAGAACAATTCTGCAATCAAGCACCTTAGGGGTTGCCTTTATTTCAATGCATCATCGACACGCCTGCCCAGACGATTGGCGCCTATAATATTCACCGTGGTACTCGCCTGCGTTATTATTATTGCCCCCGCAAAAGTGCAAACTCGCGGGTTTACTCCAAACCCCAATCAATTCGAGTCGTCGTCCTCTTCTTCAGAAGAATCTGAAAGAAGGTATTGTGAGATCTTCTGCTTGGCATTCGTGCGATGGACATATCGATGCACCTGTTCAGCGGCATACGGAGGAAGAACAATGTTTTTGGGTTTGATTTCATTGCTTACAATTAAGGCACAGCCATAGCAAAGGGTGGACGACAAGTCACAGACATTCATGCAGTTGTAGTAGTGCGATTTTGAGTTTTTGGAGACACAGTTATTCGTGTTAGATGTACAGGTGCCGCTACTTGCACTACATCCCTGACCCGCCCCCGAGTTGCCACTACAACATTCATTTAGAGTATTGTCCTTTGTGCTTTCTTCATTGAACGTGGTCATGGAAAGCTTTTTAGCAAGGGCAGCGGTCTGTTCATCCATTGTAAGAGGGCTATGACACATTGGGCAATATTCGCATGTGGATGACCCACTATCATCACGGAAAATTAACTTGTCCGCTGTGCGGTATATAGTATTGATTGTGGAAGGGAAGTCCTTTTGCAATTCTGTCAAGAACTTTTCGGTGAGGTGATCCACACTGCTTGTCTTCATGTCAATTTGCATCGAGGTAAAGGTTGGAATGATGACACAATCCAGCTTTTGAAGTGAGTTAAACAACCCAATTTCTTTCACTAAGTGGTCACGCATGGGTCGGATGGTCGTAATTTCTGGGAACGTTTTGGCATCGGTAAAGCCGACACTCAGAGGTAAACTGTATCCCCTACCTTTTGCAACCCTTGCAAGTACATTAATCGACAACCTTGTTGCATTCTCCCCGGTGAGAACTTTTGTAAACCCATTTCTTTTGGCATATACCTTTATGATCCTCTCCTTTAAAATTTTGACAAGATCTTCTCTTGCAGTTACAGTGCTTAGTCCCCGAAAAAGTCTCATGAGTTTTGCATCGTTATCCTCGATTTTCCCATCCCTTTCATGCTCCCCGATATTCACCAAATCCTTTGCAGTATTGACATCTTCCGTACCTTTCTTTTTTCTTTTTGTACTTGAGTTAAGTTCAAAATCAAAACTATTTGATTGCAAAAAAGCAGTGAAGTGGCCTGAATCTGAATACTCCGGCAAAAATACATCGGACAGTGGAATCGAAACGCACGGAAGTCCACAATTTTCACCAAGTGCATCCATTTTACTTTTGATACTATTCACATCAAACCCACTAAATGAACAAAGCTTATGCTCTGGACGAAAAAGAATACTCTCGTCCACATGAAGCGCTGAGGCATCGAAATGGAGGCGTCTTGCTGAATCCTTTGGCATGCCCTCCGCTACCATATGGGCCAATGCCCGAGAAGATGGCCCTCCACTCAATGCCACAAGAACTTTTTCGCCTCGATCAATAACTTTATGTTTCCCCAGAAGATAGCGGAATTTGTGGACAAAAGATCGCTTAAAGCAGTCATTGCAATAGACATTGAGCCCTCCTAACAAAACCTGGCCAGGATTGATACACTTGAGGCACTTCCTTGTCACGTTCTTCTCTGATTTTGGTATTGAAACTGGAGCAGTCTGAGCCCGAGGCAAGCCCTGCCCCTCGTCCTTCTCTACATCACACATCCTGACACCAATACGCTGGTTCCTTTGTGATACGAGCCTTTGTGTGTGCTTCCCTGTGTAAATCTGAGTGGCCGTCCCTAGTCTGCAGTGCAGGATATAATTATAATAGGTAAGTACTGAAGTCTGAAGCACATGGTGCAGTGATCATCGATCCTCCCCCTAACCCTCCGTGTAGCTAGTGCTAGACCCCTAACCCCTCCTCTACATTGTAATTGACATTTTGTTATTATTATGTAGTGCAGTGACTGTGCGAGTTAGTTTGTTAATCTCAAATCTGTTTGGGACGAAGAGACAAGAGCGTTCCTGCTGGTTCTTTGAAGGAGGGTGTATTAGTGTACTGCATGACTGGGACCGTGGTTTCCCACGACCAGGCCACCAGCTTCTTGTGATATTGCCTTAATACAAAGACGATTCCCTACCTCATATCCTAAGCCGAAAGCCGACCTAGTGTTTCAGAAGTGATTTGCGTGTAATTTGCTTGCTGGGCATTGCGAAGGAATCAGGCTGTTGAAACTTTCCATTATTATAAGCCACTTTCTTTGTTTACTGAATTCTAGTTGAGGTAATACTGGGGGCACTGTACTGAACAAGATCTCCCTTTGACTCGACTCTCATTTCGCGCGTGGGTGATCGAATTATTGGCTTTGTTCCTGCTGTACTATTCCATAAATCACATTACTTCGGAAAAAGAATCAAGGGGTTAATAAGTCTTACATATTAGGCGCTGGTCCTCTCTGATTTTCAAAGTAGCTACTGTAAATCAACTGAGACAGCCTCACTAGCCGATTTGTTTTTATTCAACGACAAATATCAGAGCATATGACAGAAAGCGACTGTGAGGAAGAGCTTATCCGGAGATTGGAGCAGGCGCCTCAAAGGTCCCTAGAGTCTTTGAAGCGGGAATTTGCTCATCGATATGACGGAAAGAGGGAACTTCATGGAATTAGTTATGAAGAATCTATGAGAGAGATTACCAACTTACTTGCACAGGAGGATCCTGAAAAGCCGTTTGTTGTGAACAAAGTGTACTCGTTTCGAAATAACCCGAAAGGCAAAGAAAAAACGGTTGCAGTACCTGGAAAGCGCTTTAAGAGGTTAATTGCAAAGAAAAAAATATTTTCTACTGTGGAATTGCAAAATTTGTGCCGGGGTGTGACTTCTTTTGCCGGCAACTGCGACGACATTGCAGTGTGGCTTGGAAGCGGTGATGATGAACTGCCACCTTGTTTGG
This sequence comes from Ichthyosporea sp. XGB-2017a, assembly GCA_002811675.1. Lineage (NCBI taxonomy): Eukaryota > Ichthyosporea > Dermocystida > Chromosphaera > Chromosphaera perkinsii. The sequence goes on from PDIM01010328.1 coordinate 220,114, forward strand.
AAGGGTTTGATGGCCACTATGTGTGTTATTATTTTGGGCTTCAGTGCAATTGTGGTCCAGCAATTACAGAAATTGTGATAAACCCTTACAAGGACCTCATTCTTATTTCTGAGCATTCCCGAACCAACTTTAAAAATGTATATATTGAGTGGTTGAAGCGACAAAAGCGAAAAGCTTTAGACAATGCGTTGCGGACGGCTCGCTAGAAAATACATTCCCTGGTATGCACTGTCGTGCCAATTGCACAATACTCTTGGCCCATCGTGCTCTGCACAGAGTGTTTACGCTGCTTGATATCTAAATTCTTAACTTCGTCGTTGAGATGAGAGCCAATTGACATACCGAAGGTGGGCGCCATAGCGCTTGCCTAAAAACCCAGACGGCCAAAGGTGCAAGCCACGTTGAATATGCGCACGTTAGGATTCGAGCCCCATTATTTTGCGAGACATCGTCATTGTCTGAGATAGAATCTCCACTTAAATGGCCCTGAATGGCACGTGTCAGATACAAGACTCCCAGTGGCGATGGAAGAATTCATCTGGAAAGCAATATCCCCATAAAAAGGCAAATTATGTAATGCGGCAATAAAGGCACCCCTTAACCCTATTGTCAGGTGACATGATCAATTGAGTGTTGTAGCTGGACAATGACGTGATATGGAGTCAGCTACTGCCTAGCTACTGTAGCCTCAACTAGGTGCAGTACTTGTGTCCTAATCTAAAAAACCATTACACAGCGTATAGAAGGAGATGCAAAACTGAGACATAGAGAACACTGGGAGTAGACAGACAGTCAAGGCCCTCTTTTGTCGTTCGTCTTGCGAAAGAAAGCGGTCACACAACAAAAAGGCTTATTTATATACAATGAAGGCAAATCAGTTTTGTAGTCAGTTTATGAATCACTACACTGCCTTGTGCAGAGATAAGCCTAAGGTCAAGAAATCAGTAGATGTAAAGGCGTCTCTCACTCGTTGTAGTAACATGCAGGCAGTGCCCCCCAACAGAGGGGTAAACAATCAGGCAACATTTAATGCTGTAGAGAATTCCTTGATTTCAAATATTGAAAATGCTTTTAAGGACGTTTCCGACTGTTGTTTTGAAATCAATCTTTCAGGACAGACACTAGAACTCAATGAGATAAAAGCGCTTTGCTTGACGCTCGAGAGGAATTCTAAGCTTAGAGTTCGTTTATTACTTCATGGTTGCAGTATAAGTGACGAAAGCATGGTGTATATAGTGCGGCTGATTAGAAAAGACACGGGTGTATTTTTTCTTGATCTATCTTTGAATCCTAATGCATTCAGAAAGTTTTATATTTTAGAAGCTTTCGTGGAAGCACTTAAGTTTAACACTCACCTAAAGGGACTTATACTAGATGATAACAGCTTTAAAGAAAGTCACGTGAGTCTAATATGCAAGTTTTTGTCCAATCCCATGTATTTAGAGCGCGTGAGCTTACTGGGGGTGTGTGGGGAATTATCTCGAGAGTGCCTCGAGTGTTTATTGAAAGTTCCAGAGCTTAATGGGAAAATTGCTGACTTTTCAATTGACACAGCTCTCCTAGAGTCGAATGAAGTGTGTTCTGGGGGGTAGCAATTCTGCGGCACCCCCGACTATGGGAAGTAAGTTGACTATTATGACGGAAGTGGTAGACCAAGCCACTTGACATTTCTTTGGGCAGACCAAGTACTTAATTAATTGTGTCTTCCGAGTAGAAACACACACTGTGGGACTTATACTCGCTGATGCGCAGCTGACATTCCAGATGGAGAAGTTGTTCCCTTCCGGAACTAAGAACCGTTCTAATAATGCGCGTGCTTATTACAGTAATTATTGTTGTGCACTCAAATAAAGTTCAATGAATGAATGCAGATATGAATGCATAGTGCCTATATCTGTGCCGTACTCGTTTGTAGATCCTCTGCACAAAGTTTGTAGTACATTTCGTGGGAACCTTTGCTGGTCATAAACTAATTGCGGCGCACAGTTTAAACCCATCAGACAGAAAAGCTACCGTACGTGCGTGTGTCCAGCTGAAGAAAGACTCAAAAAGCAGTTTCCAAACTAGTCTGCAATTTAGAATATCCAGTGCAATCCCGGCATCATGATGCCCTTGCGGTCTCTTCGGTCTTAATCCTCATGAAATATTTACTTGAGCTTTGGTTATAAATAGCCTTATAGTATGTAATTAAAGTGAAATTATGGAGAATATTGTTCCCAATTTCTTCCCTGTATTTCCGAATGTTCCCAGAGTACTCTTCATCTGTTGTTCCATTTTCGAGGCTGTAGTTACTGTGAAGTGTAATTGCAACAACAAAACAAACTGCGAGAAATCTGCTAAATATATATGTCAGTAGCAGATCATCTGAAAAATAGAAGATACAGCGAGGAACTATATAATAATGTGTACTATGTAATGGAGGAAGATGATTGTAACTCATGGGTGTAAATTAGCGGTGGTGCTGCGCTGTGAGCCATGTACTACACTCGTGCAGTTGACAATTTAATTTCTATAATTACTACATAATTGTTTCATGATGCTGTGACTCTCGAAGAAAATTCAAAAATCGCCTATAATTAAATGCCTATTGTCAATTGTCATGAGAGCCATGTAATTGTTGGTGATGTGATTGGATGGTATTCTGTATTCATCTATCTATTAATGTAATTAATACTTAACGCTCCTTGTAAATAATATTATTGGCTGAGAAAAGGATATGAAAAAATGGGGAAGCACATAACCTTTTCTGTAACCCTAGCAATTTTGGAGTTTTTAATCTGGTTTTGGAATATTATGATGGAAGACAGCTGTAGGGAGCCAATGGCATCATCAAGACTTCAGTAACTATCATCATCACTCCTGGTTTGGGCATCGAATAATTACCTAAAGAGAACATTGGAGTGCTCTTTCCGGGACCCTACGAAGAGGGTGTATAAATCAGCGAAGAATTAGGGAATGGGCCTGTGGGAAGGGATGGGAGTGCATGAGAGAGTGAGATGAAGAGTGTGTTTGATCAGATTCAATAAAATCTCCGAGCCCATAGTTGGGCGTGATAAAGAGTCCTGCTCTTATGCAGGGACTTGGATATATATAGGTTCATGCAATTAGGATGAAGATATGAGGGACCTCCTAGGCCCTCTCCCCTTTAGCGGGGAATTTATAGGGAAATCCTCATCCCAGAAACTCCCACTCATTTTTGTTTTCTCAGCGAAGGAATTATCTCCCATGTGATTGGTAGGCTAGTTGGAGTACCTGTGCTGTGATTGGACAGATGGTGATGCTGGATGTCTATTGCAGGCACGGTGGACCTCCATTACGGTTCTCACATGACCCTAATTTGTATATCGCCGGCCACTCACAGGGCCACTCACAGACGAAAACTATAAAACATCACTCTCTCCACGTTGACGAAATATTTGTGTAATTTGTACACTAGCAAGATTTAGATTTGCAAGATTTCGATTTTGGAATTGGCTATAGTACTTAGTATTTCCAGCTTGGTCATATATATAGTATTTAAAAATGATTAATTTGAATGAACAAAATTCAAAAGAAAAGGT
>PDIM01010328.1:223773-254326 GCA_002811675.1 Ichthyosporea sp. XGB-2017a
TCGCCGGCCACTCACAGGGCCACTCACAGACGAAAACTATAAAACATCACTCTCTCCACGTTGACGAAATATTTGTGTAATTTGTACACTAGCAAGATTTAGATTTGCAAGATTTGGATTTGCAAGATTTCGATTTTGGAATTGGCTATAGTACTTAGTATTTCCAGCTTGGTCATATATATAGTATTTAAAAATGATTAATTTGAATGAACAAAATTCAAAAGAAAAGGTCGTAAACCCGACCAAAATACAGGTGGATGATGATTTGGTTTTTGAGAAGGAAGACGACTTTGCGCATCTTCGCACAGCTGGAGTGTCTTCTACAGCTATTACTATAGTCTGTAGTATGGTTGGAGCGGGAATGCTTTCTCTTCCGGCTGCCTTTGCAAGAATGGGGTGGATTTTGGGGTCAATTATGATTGGTTTGGTCGGTTTGTTTGGGATGTATGCGGGGCTTCTTCTTGTCAAGTGCTTGAATACATTGGATTCCCATGGGAAACGTATAAGATCCTATCCTGACTTGGGAGAAGTATGCTTTGGGAAAACTGGAAGATATATTGCTCATTTTGGTACCTATGGAACGTGTGTAGGTGTCGGAATTCTTTTTCTCATTTTGTCCACAGACTCATTTAGAGACTTGACACACGAGGTTAGTGCCACTGCATTCACCTGCATATCCGCCGTGATTGTCATCCCATCTATTTTCACAAAAACCCTCCACGGAGCTTCCTTTATCAGCACCATTGGTCTTCTTGCCGCCTTCCTCATGGCGTTGATTGTTGTTGCCGAAAACATTTACTTTTTTACCACTGGCGGAAAGCCAGGCAAAACAGAACTTGTTCACCCTGATATCACTGACTTTGGGTATGCTTTTACGACCATTATCTTTAGTTATGGTGGAGTTTGTTGCTTCCCTGAGCTTGCCAGTCTGATGAAAACTCCTGAAAAGTTTCCAAAAGCTATTTTCTCTGCCTTTCCTCTTGTTCTGTGCATTTATTACCTTGTAAGCACAACAAGTTATGCTGCCTACGGAGTAGTTTTGTATGAGGATGAATTTAGTGGCAATGTTGCTAACAACATCCCAGACAACTTTGGTCGAACAATCATTTCTGTAGCAATCATTGTTCATGTTCTTTGCGCTTACATTGTGTATATGAATCCGTTCTTTAGAGAGATCGAAATTTCGTATGGCATCGATGAACAGGAAAATGCCTTTGCAAAAAGAAGTATTCTTAGACTTATCATCGTTGGATTGACCTTGTTGGTTGCCATTGTTATCCCATTCTTTGGTGATGTTGTTTCTCTTCTTGGTGCTACAACCCAAAGTTTGTCATGTGTTCTCATTCCCATTGCTTGTTACTGGAAAATGTATGGGCGCGCTACTTGGTCTCGAGGGGTCCGTGGGAAATTGGAGACTGTATTGCAGGTATTTATTTTCTTGGTCGTCGTTGTAGCCGGTGTTTTGGGTACAATTATTGCAGTGAAGAACATCATTGACAAAAGTTCTACCTACCATTTCTTTTAAGTCTCCTTTAAAAAGTTCTGAAAAAGCACTTTCTGTATAAATAATAAACGCCTTTCTTTTTCTGAATCCGCAAGAGTCGTCAGATTTTATTTTCAAATCTTTACTGCTTCTTTACTTTGATATTGGGACCATAGAGTCGCAACTCAAGCATCTCAACACCCTTGTATTTGATTGATATTCCAACGAATACTGCGGTTGCCAAAAGGCAGTAATAAAAGACGACGGCCTGAGTGGCAACAAGGTATACAGCACCGACACAAAAGAATGCCCAGTACAGTAGGGCCATTGCCATGATTTTTGTTGTCATGCTGTTCAAGGAGTCATATCCAGGTCCCCCCATTTCCCTGTCAAAGCTCTTGAAGCTTTTATCGTCATAGAATTTTTCTAGTTTTTTCTCCTTTTCTTTCCACAGCTCTGGATTGCACAAAATATTCGATACATACGTGTCAGGAACGAACGTTAAACAATTCTTCAGTAACCTCTGTATTTCACTCACCTTCACACCATTTTTGAATTTCCTCATCAGACATGGACTTAAGAATCTTGATGTCATACTTTTTGACGTTAATATGGACTTCCTTGGGAATATCCCCCTTTGCAATGCTGGTAGGCTTGAGAGGGATGTTCTTCGGGTATCCCAAAGAGACATCATATATGAAGTCAATATCATCTACAAACAAAAAAAAACGTATACAGAAAGTATATGCACACAGACCAGCTGAGTATTGCAAAGAAATTTTCATGGTCATTCTACCCTTGTTAGCATAACTTACCTTTCAACTCTCTTACACAGTGGACAAAACCGGTGGTGCGAGGATGCAACACATATTTATATTTCGGAAGATTCATTTTTTCTGCAAATGCATCGGAGCGTCCCAATGATTTTTTGTTAAAATCTGTACCTTCCGGGAATATAAGCATCTGTAGCCTGTACCCAATGCTTTTATAATAGCCAAATTGATTAGACATATGCACTTTATCTTCTTCCCACTTTCGTTTTAAGAACATAAAGGAAAACATTTGCATTGCCCACCCCGCCCCCGGGACAAATTTAAGAGGAAATTTCAGAACAATTTTTTCATTTCGAAGTCTTCCAAAGCGCGCGAAAAAGGACCAGAGATAAAGCCAGTCAAGTTGGGTCCTATGATTAGCAATCATAATATATCTATCATTCGGATTGGGTTGGTCCCCACTAAATTTCAATTTCATGCCACAAAAAATCTCCAAAAACCCCACCGGCAGCAGAAACCACAAATTTGAAATCCAGTCACATATTTCTCGGTACACTTTCGGCTTCAAAAACAAAAGAGGCAAAATGGGGAACATTATGAGCATGGAGCCAAAAAGGGTCGAAGTCAGCATAAGTGCTGCTAACGTAATCCCGAGTATGTAGTCCTTGACAGACATGTTTAGCGTCAAGCTAGCAGTATGGGGTGATGCTAAATTTCTGAATGGGGTGGAGAAGAGTTAAAGAAAGAGAAGTGTAGTTCTTCGTGCCTATGTTGGATTGTCTAAGAATACACCGCCACAACACAAATCAGGAAAATAGGAAATAGGACAAGAAAATAGGAAATAGGATCCATTCATATTTGTTCAGGGAGCGGCTCCCTGTCTAATTATTCATTCTGTCCCAACTCCCAAGTCCCAGTGCTGGATCGAAATGATCTGCTGTGGATTGTCTCCTTGTGAGTTGTGGATTGTACTTGCCCACATGATCACGGAATGTAGCCTTTCCCTAACCCTTTTCATACAAAATCCCCAGGATGCTGCAGATCGAGTCGAGCTGGTGCGCCAGGGCACATGCATGATAGGGTTTGTTATCCGCAGCAGTGACGTGAGCAGTCTAGCTTGTTGTACACGTTGTAGCCAGTCCAGTCTGAACTCTGAAGTCACTTATTAGTCTTGGACACATGCACTGCAGCCAAGCCCAGGGGCACAAGTATGGGCAGCTCACTGTATTGAGCCAGTTCCCTTCCAGTCCATTAAGGACGACTCATAGCTCATCAGAAAGCTTTATATGGGTGTAGAGGGGACTAGTTTATTGTCATGTTCGTTTGGATGTCTTGTGGTGCTTACGACCTTTCCGAAACAATGGATACGAGTTTCGAGCAGAATCGATGGATTGGAAATCCCACAACATTGTAGTAACAGCCATTCAGCCCTGATACCAAAGTGCCCCCCAGTCCCTGGATGCCATATCCTCCAGCTTTGTCCATAGGCTCTTTGGTGGCAACATATCCTCGGATCACGTCGTCACTAAGCGAATCAAAGCAAACTTCAGTACGTTCAAAGAACTTGTACTCCTGATACTCCTCCTTTACGGTGTGCCTAAACAGAATAACAACGCCGGTATATACTTCGTGTTTGCGCCCGCTAAGACTTTTCAGCATCTCAAAAGCAAGCTGCTCGTCTGCAGGCTTTTCCAAGATACATTTGTCCCGTACAACCACAGTGTCTGCCCCAATAATAATATCCGCATTGAGCTCCTTCCCCTTTCTCTCCTCTACCTCCCTTGCCTTACAGCGTGCAGTTTCCACAACATATTCGCTCGGATGGGAAAAAGAGCTCTTATCCAAAGTTTCCGGAAAAGTTGAAGGAACAATATCGAGTTTCAGCCCAATCCCTTCCAAAAGGTCTTTTCTTCTTGGTGATCCGCTAGCCAAGACGATTCGTCTGGCACACAGCTGTGGGAGTATTGAAAAGATCATAAGGCTAATGAGACACGGCAAATGTACCTTGAGTCTAAACAATCTGAAGCAATGGAGCAAGGGGTCATAACAATAACAAAATATAGCAAGCTAATTTATTAATAATAATAAACCCTAATCCACCTCTTAAAGATCTGCATCATGCGCGCATGATCCGTCGAAGTGTTGTACTTGTGTGTTTCATGTGTACCCTCCTTATTACATAGTAGAAGAGGGGTACTGTTGTATGTAGGCCAGTGTTGCAGGGGGGATTAGCAGCTAGCAAGGCACTGGCTAGCCTAGAGGAAGAGACAAGAAGGGATCCAGGAGTGGAGGGGCACATAGTTACATAGCTGCTCAGAGTGTGGAGTCTGGACCACGTTTAAATAGTGGACCACACCATTGATATTTAATTCTGTGTTGTTGGGGACTGCTGTTGAGGATTGACAATGGAGTCGTCGTGGGTGAAGGTGCTAGAAACACATGAGCTGTTCAATGGAGGAAAGCTGGGTGGTGTTAGTGGGGATGGCCAGGATCATAGCTTGAGGGAGCATCCTCGTGGATTGATGTGTGAGCACAATGGGTGTGTCTTTATTTGGGCCAGTCCTTACATTTACTACATAAATTTACACTATATGCATGCATCGGGGGATGTAAAAAGTTACCAGCGTCTTGTATTCAAACCAAGCTCTTTGGAGGATGTTTGTGCACTTAGCATGGGTATAAATGAAAATTACATAGCAGTGATTGCTAAACATAGTATTGATTTATTGCAATTGCCTACGAAAGGAAAGGACGGCCAATATGGCAACGGGGCGGATGAAATTTACATTCGGAGACAAGTATCGGTGGGGCGTGAGTACTTCAGTTTGCATTCGTCGATTGATATTGTATCTGCCAAGTGGCATCCCCATAGTAAAGGGGGCAGCCATTTGGTGGTGTTAACTTCCGACAATGTTCTTCGTATTTACAACATTGAAAATCCAAGGAAAGAGGAGGCTTCATTTGTTGCAGATCCGACAAGCAAGGGCAGGGCGGCTGGAATGGCTAGTATGGGCAGATTTGTTCCATCCTATGGGGCGGATATGGTCTCGGTTGTGGAGTTCGACTTTGGGGGAAAACATGACTGGGATTGGTTTTCTGTTTATATTTTGATGGATAACGGGGATATATATGTGCTTTGCCCGGTTATTCCCTCCCAAGCGACTTACCCGAGCTATGCTATCGGCAATCTTATTGATTCAACCAAAGAAAAATTGGCTCAATTTATATATTCAGACAACATATTTGGAGATGAGACTTTGCACGAGGAGGCTGAAAAGCTGGCGAATATTCGTCTGAGATGGCTTAACGAGCTGTTAGTGGAATATACAGAGGGCGATGACACAGCTGTAGACAATGGGTATTGTGTTGTTAAAAAGAATTCGTCTAGTGATCCGCCCCCGATGCTTCAAGGCCCTTTGCTGTTGCAGCAAAGTGGGGCTGAAGGTGCAAATGGGGTTGATGTGATTGAAGAGATGATGGAAAGTGATGAAGCGTGTGGATTTCTTTGCATACCCTCATATCCGACTGTTTTAGCAGTGGCTTACTCTTCGGGGAAAGTTAATATTCTTCTTTCTCTTGAAACAGCAGAGGCAAGGTGGGTTGATCAATGTGAGGCCCCATGGCAGTCTCCTGACAGGTATTTGGATTCTGATAACGAACCAAACATTTTCGATGTACCTTGTTTGCAGATTTATGATCGGGTTGACTTGTCTTTTCCATACGACACCTCGACATCTTCTGTCAAGTTTTTGTTAACCCTTGATTCTTTGTCGTCGAATATTTTTTACATATCACATTCTGGAGGCTTGTGTGGCGTTCATTTGCCATGGCTTTTGCCGATGGGCTACTATTTGCTGAATTACGAAAACAAAGAGTCTTCTACCCCGGACCTATCTGAAACTGTTGCATATGACATCATTATATCTAGACCTTTGCCTTCATCTCCACCAGCTTGCTTTATTGGCTGCTGTGTAGTGACGGATCCCGCCCTTGGGTATTCTTTACTGGCCTTGAATGCAGAGGGAGAGCTTATATGTGTAGAGCTGTCAATGAATTTGGCCCATCAATGGATTGATGAAAGCTATCGAAAATCCTTTGCGAATGGTTTATCTGACAGTCACGAAAAGCTAAGCTACGGGCAGGATAGTCAGCTGAAGAGAGTTTTAGAGAATACCCCCCAAGGTTGCGTGCTTGATAGAAGTGCGAATGATGCTCTCAACATGGAAAACTGTTTACCCGAAGAGCTTTTGCAGTTTGTCATCGACTTTGTTGCAGCCGAAAAAAAAAGTCGTGTGAAATATTTGTTGGAGGCAAAGTCTGCAATTGAAAATCGGGGGCAAGTCGTAAAAGAAGTCTCGAATTATCAAAGAGACGAAATATCCAAGTTGGGGGCGCTTTTTGAACAACTCTCTTCAAAAGGAAATGCGTATTCAGCCAAGCTCAACGCCGTTGAAGAAAAGCAGAGCTTGTTGAATACACGAATCACATTGCTTTCGCAAATACTCAATGATCAACAGACTGTGCTCTCAAATGCTGAAATTCAATATGGAAAGGAACTTCGGCAAGTAACAAAGGCCATTTCTGTTTTGAATAGACAAGTTGAGGAGTTGAAAAGGAAGCAAGAAAGCTATCTTAAAACGCGTGCACAGGGTGTAGCTGAAACTTCGGGGGCAGTTGATATCGACAGCAAGAAAATATCTCAGTTAAGGCCTTTACTAACACAATTATCCACCTTGATTGATGCAGCTAAAAAAGAAACGCTGTCTCTTTGTAAGGAAGTCGGCCCTTCTATGTCATAAAAGTGTTTCGATGGCTTATATAGTCGATTATACAGAGTGCACGAAGCTGTTCAATCTTCATCGAGGTTATTGTGGCTGTATATTTGCTAGTTATCGCGAAAGAAAGGGTCTTAACTTTATGGCCAGCAAAGAGAGTGAAATTCTTCTAAGGCTCAATAGCAATAAAGCGAACATATTTGAAGCGTATACATGCTGTGATCAACTTTGGGAAGGGGTGACCAGTATTTTGTACAAGGCTAGCGAAAGGAGTTACAAGCGCAATGTGTGAAGGGTTTCCTTGTTGAAATTAAAAGGCCAAGGAAAGGTAGTTGGCCACGTGCAGGGTATAGCCCTTGTATATTATAACGGTAAAATTCTAAAATTCACATGGGATGGTAATATTATAGCTCCAGCTGATCCTATAACAATGGAGGGCTAGGGGCTATGTACCGGGGATCCTATAGATAAGCCCCTTAGAAATCTTGTGCTGTAGGGGTACGTCTTGATATATTTATTACCTTTGGTCTTTATATGGGAGTCCTGGTAATGAAGAAGTCGATGGCTTTTAGATGAAAGCGGATTTGTGTGAGGAGGGGAGATTAAGAGAGAGACAGAGACAGCCTAGCGCGGTAAAAGGGGATTCATAGATACATAGTGGACAGACTACTTGTTCGTCCAAAGGATTTCGTATATATATAATATAATAATATATAATATCTATATATATTTATATATATAGCTCATTGATTATATTCAGCATGGGAAATAAGAAAGGGGGAGCAATTAACTCAAAAGGTGTGACGGAAAAACCATTAGTGTCTGTAAAAACAAAGGCATTGCCTTCGTCCAAGATTTCCAAAAAGACGATTATGTTGTCAAAGTATGTGAACAAGCAGAAAACTCTTGTTTTTAGCACAAGGGGGATTAATCAAAGATCTCGTCACTTAATGAACGACATGAGAGTTCTTATGCCGCACTCTAAAAGCGATGTAAAGCTGGACAGCAAAGATGATTTGACAACGGTTAACGAAGTGTGTGAATTAAAATACTGCAACAGCTGCGCTTTTTTTGAGATCCGCAAGCGGGATGATACATATCTGTGGCTCTCAAAAGTACCCAACGGACCTTCGTGCAAGTTTTTGGTAGAAAATGTGCACACAATGAACGAATTAAAAATGACTGGGAATTGCCTGAAAGGATCTCGCCCTTTTTTGTCATTTGATAAGAAGTTTGATATGGATCCTCACTATGCCTTAATGAAGGAGATGCTTTTACAGGTATTTGGAGTGCCCAAGGGTCATCCCAAGAGCAAGCCATTTTTCGATAGGGTTATGACATTTTCTATTGCAGATAATCGTATTTGGGTTCGGAATTATCAGGTTGTGGAAGAAGAGCAGTCCAAGAAACAATTAGAGACATCTTTGTCCGAAATTGGGCCTAGATTTTGTCTGAATCCCATCCGCATATTCTCTGGAAGCTTTTGCGGAGCAACACTATATGAGAATCCCAAATATGTATCTCCAAATGAGCACAGACGCACCTTGAGACAGATGAACGCCGGGAAGTACCTGGCCAAGAAGTTTAAGAAAGATCACCACAAGGCACACACAGCTGCATTGGCGTATGACTCTGCTGATGACTCTGATGTTTCTATTTAAAATGGAAAGAAGAGAAAGTAGAATGAAGTTTAGTTGGGTTGGGAAGAGGGTGGGGAGTTGCAATGGGAAATGTTCGGATGAATCGTGTTCAGATTGGAACGTTTTATTTTTCGGGTTGGTATTTTGAGTATTGAATCGCCTACAATAATCCTCACTCGTTTATTATCCTCTCCCCAAAAATATCCAGCACTACTGGCAGTTGATCCTAATTGTTGCCCAAAGCATATATATCCCCAAAATAATAAATGTCATTACACGAAAAACAAAGGAACTGCGGTAAAATGTGAAATACCCCCTTTGCTTCTGTACGCGGTCACGGAGTCTGTGCAGGGGAACCAGAGCCTTTTACACAGGCCTGTACTTATGGTGTCCCGATCCATAGCGAACATCATCACCAAAGAAACTTTTGAGAATATACACTTGGACAAGACTCACTCCCACCATAAGTGCCGATTGGGCCGCAGACCATACCATTACACGCGTGTTGACCTCTTCAGCTAGAGATCGGCCTGTTGCCTCCCGCAGACGATGGTGTGTTTGGTAGTCAGTGATTTCCATCAAGTTTCTATGGATAGTGTGTGAATATTGCTCAAGTCGTGTAAGTGCCGTGATCTGTTCGGGGATGGCATTTGTCAAAGCATCTTCCCCTTCACCCTTGAAAAGATCAAAGTAAACCGTTTTCTGTGTAAATGTCGAAAATTCATTATCAAAACAGAATTTATAGTCTCCGGCAATAGCTATTTTAAATCTCTGACTATCGTATTGCTTTCGTTGCTCTTGGTGCAGTATAGTGCCTTGAGGATCATGTATTTGAACATCAATATCCAAGCGGCCTCCAAACACAACCTAGCAGAAAACAAGCATAAAAAAGTTAGCTATGAGCGCCTCAAAGCGGTGAGATGGCTCATGTCTTTTCACTAACGTACCTGGTACTCAAACGTGACATCATCATTTACAGCAAAAGTCTCATAGAAACATTCAGTATCATGGGCTTGCATTTGCACGACGAGCTCTGTTCCCTCCACTACATTACATCTCTGACTACCCAAGACACCAATGAGCACTATCGTGATCAAGGCGTGCTGCCATAATCTCTGCAAGCACGTCTTCATTTTTTTCTTCCCCAAATGGTAGCCTTTTTGTCTCTGGAGCTTCGCTTTCGGGGCTAACTGGGATGCGAGAAGAAGAAGATAGACGGTACACACTAACAACTAATTTACAGTTATGCAACTTTCGTATTCCAGAGGTACTCCCAGCAAGAGAAGAGGGAGTCAGAGAGATGGGATCATTTACTTCAAAAGATGTTCCAAGTTATTTCTTCTTCCCCTCACGTTGTCTCGGGTTGGAAACAGCAAACAAAATAAACAACCAAGCATGACTCTAGAGTCTAGATCAAAAGGGGGTTAGGGTTACATATATTCCCTAGGGAATATCAGAAGGGCTCCTCTTGGCCTTCTGTGTTTCATTTATTACCTTCACTCTTCAGGCTCCAGTGGCAACTAAGCAGAAAATGGAGGGAGGGAGAAAAAAACATAGAGTTTAGTTTATTATCACCCTTGCATGGTGCAGCAACAGTTGCTGGGGGACATGCATATCAGAAAGAGGCCACTTCCTTTGGGCTTACCAAGCAGTTGTTCTACCTAAGGCTGTCTGTTGTCGATTTGTTTGTTGCGCCCCTTCCAGCACGGAAATTAGGGGCAATTCAAAGAAGACTTTGCATAGGTGAGTAGCAAGGATAAATTGCAAGATCCGAAGGAGGTTGATGCTCCGTCTACGTAAAAAGTAACGATTTAAGTTGTAGTCTCTTTATCGGTTCCTATCCTTCAAATACTCAGCTATTGTTATGTGATAAACAGACGTTCTTAGTAACACAGATTCTCCTTGTGCATTAACCATTCTATACTCCTTTTCCAAAGTGCGCTTACCTAACTTTTCTATTGCCTCCGCAGCTACACTCGGGTACATATGCGAGTCATATGTCCCGATTACAATAAGATTCGGGGTGGCCACTGCTATAATCCCCCGTTTACCCTGAACATGTACAAAAGAGAAAAAAATGATGCATTCTATGTTGGCAAGTTGGTGCTAGGTTTGATAAGTTATTGCACATATGCTTACATCCTTTCCGTAAACGGCAGATGCGTCCGCTCTTATACACTTGTAACGCCTTTCCTGAAAAGTAAATCCAGTGCTTCTAAGTGTTTGCGAATCTTTAAAGCCATTGGCAATGTGAGAAATTTCTAAACTTCGAGGCTATTCGTCGACTGTTTGGTTAATAGCAGGTCCTTTATAGTTCTACTACCTTTTCAAGTGATACTTACAACAAAGCCTGGGGTACTCGCTCGCAAAGAAAAGTCTTTCCTACGCACCAGGGCAGCGTGTTGAATATGATCTGTGCTTATGAGGGCATCAAGTAAAAGGGAGTTAAGTTGAAGTTGGGACATATTTTTGAAAAGAGATATATGTATAGTTTGTAATATGCATGCAGAGGCGACCAAAATTCTGATCTGGTTGAGAGTAGCTGGAATGGTGAATGGTTAGCTCTGGACACTTTCTGTGACTATAAATAAGGCTGTGGTTAAGGATCAAGAGCCCTGAATGTGTGGTTAATCAGGATCTGGTTAAAGAGAATTATACAATGCCACTGCAGTCTGTCCGCACCCTCCATTCCTCGCTCCACTTTCCACAGAGGGTCGTACAATGCAGTATGCACAATAATGCACACAGCACAGGCATATACGTATACGTACCGGCTACAGATAAAATAAGGGAGAGAAAGGAATGTTGCCAGGGAAATTATTCTGCCCGAGGATTCTGCCCTCTTGAACGATGAATTACACAATACAATATTTTGGCACATATTAAGGGGTAGGGGTTTACTCTAGGGCTGAGCTGGCCTTGGGCTCTGGAGAGTGAAGTACAGAGACTAGAGAGTCTCCCTCTAGCTAGCGCCTTGAGCAGTCTCCACACTAATCTATCCCCTTCCACATCCAACTACCAGCACAGAGCAGAGGATCGCCTCAGAAGGTCTGCAGCTACCTTCCGCATTACCAACTGGAATCCATCAAAATAGCGAGTTCATCCCAAAGACTGTGAGATATGGCTGCCTATGAAAGAGAAGGTGGCGAGACTCCTCGACCTGATCAACAGGCCCGCATCGAGGAAGGGATTCGACAACTTGTGCTCAGACTGGTAGATTTTGCTACAAGTTCGGAATGTACACCAAATCAGTATCAAAGTTATGGTAGTAAGCTGGATATCCTGCAGTCGCATATTGATAACTTGGAACGAGAAGATTCTAACTTTCATACATATCGCCTTATTAGAGCCATAAAACGCAAGATTTCTATAGCTCTCGATGATAAATTGAAAGGGGAATTACGAAGGTATGAAATAGCGAATTTCAAGAAAAACATAGCTGCTATAACAAGTCCAGTCATCAAGAGCCTGAGCTCTTCAAGCGAATATTCATTGCTTCTTAATAGCGTTTTAGAGCAGACTCTTTATCCTTTGGAGATTGTACACGGAGAATTGAGAGAGGGAAAGCTAATGACTTTGGGGAGGGCTGGGAAGCATCGACACCCGAATGCTTCGAATCAAGTCAGGGAGGAGTGGAAAGCAGGAAAACACTGTGCAGATCACGAAGACTTGTTGTCACGTAAGAGCGAATTTTCAAATGAAGACCACTCTCTCTATTCTCCATCATCACACACGACACTTGAGTCTTCATTAGAGTATCTTCCACCCCTGGAAGAATTAAAGGGGATTATTCATTTACTGAGAGGCGAAAAAGACGCAGATGCTGACATGACTGCTAGTTTGGGGAACAAGGGTGAATGTGAGAACCTCGAAGCAAGTATAAACTCTTCTAAAATATCAAAAGAGGCTTTATCAGAACAGCGGAGTGTAGCGCTTAAGTCTCTTGGGAAGTTCTCTTTAGGAGACTTAATATCCTCCGACAAATGGAATATCATTTTAAAAGAACTCAAGTTTTGCCTGGATGACAATAACGAATTTGTAGCCAAAGAGAGTTTGGCCTTTCACGACCGACTTTTCAATTCAGCGATACAGTCAAGTCAGATAACCAGTGATGTATATCTCAATATTGTCGATCATCTAACGAGTATATTTGCAAGTGAAGATACCAAGTATAGTTGTTTGAAAGGAGAAGTGATGGGCGAACTTCAGATTTCGGGGGAAAAAACCAGAAGCCGAATGTGCCTAGACTCCACCCTACCACTTGTTCGTCAAACTTTAGAACAGTTTAAAGTATTTAATAAGTTTCAGAAGGCTCTCCCATCGTGCTGGCTGCGATACCCGGAGAAATTGCTGCTTGAAGTCATTGAAGCTACGTTTAAGCTGTTTTCCTCGTCGGCTAATACTGTTGGGAGCCTGTCATCTTTACATTTTGTGTCTCTTGTTGATCCCAACGCAGATTGGTTCGCCAAATGGATGCATGGTAATTTTGGTAGGATGTACGTTCTGAATGTAATTGGACAAGAAGGAACTGGCTGGATTACAGACATTTGCTGGACTACCCTTAATTTCTCCTGCCTCCACCGAACAATGTCTCAAAACGGCTCCTCGAAATCTTCGACCCATCAAGTACGTTCAGCCAATACCTCCTTAAGAAACAGTTCAGATACAAGGAGAAGCAAAACCTCAGGGACTCAAGAGAGAAAACGGAAACTAATTTACTCTCAAAACCAGATTGACTATATTCGATTTGTGCATTGTATTAATGTGTGTGGAAATCTCTTGAGGTATTCTCGAGGTAGAGCCCTTTTCCCTGTAAAGTTTTCCTACATTCCTTCTCTGCTAAAGCATTACGGTGGGCACAAAGATGACGTGTCTAGCAATGGCATTGTTATGTCAGTTACTGGGATGCTCCTGACTCTGATTAGGTTAATGTTTGCATTTGATAAGTGCAATCACTTACTCAACTCTACCAGTGTTTACACCACTTACAATAGCGAGACCATTAAAAATGCGTCAAAATATGGTAAAGATGACAAAGGCATGAACATTACATGCGTTCTAGCGTCCATTTTGCGTTTATTAGCTTCCGGGGATCAATCGTGCAGGGAGACAATTTGTGAAGCTGGGATTTTGAACGCCTTAATCGAACCTTTAAAGATTCATTTGGACTCAATTTCCGTTGAAAAGCCAACCCATACTAAGTTGGCAACAAACCAAGAATCAATAGTGAGCGCCACACTTCTCATTAATATAGCCGATATTCTTGCAATACTCGCCAGCACACCAAATGGAAGACAAAGTCTGCTTTTCGGGATTGAAAGAAGTCAGGTTAACAAAGAAAAGAGCTTTAGTTCCAAGACCATGTCTATCGGATCTGTATATGAACCAGGCAAGGTGACTGATACACCTGCGTTTGTAATTGCCACATATGTTTGTAGAGCCATTGAAGGAGTACTATCTGAAACTAACGCGAAAACAAAAGCCCAAAAGAATACTGTTCCGTGCGAAGTAATATCCGCGTATATGTTTGTTTGTAGACAACTATATAATACATGTGAAGGAATTTCTATGCTGAGCCATTTTCAGCTTTCTTACCTCTTTTCAAAGGCACTGAAGACATCTCGTAGTAGGCTGAGCAGGGGGGGCGGTAGAACATGTGGACCTAATGGAGGACAACCCCAAAGCCGTCAGAAACAAAAGTTATCGAGGAACAAACAAGTACAGAAGCTGCCTGGCTCAGGTATTTTTAATCGCATGGAACGATGGCATGATAAGCTCATAGATAATTTACTGAGTTTTGCATCTACTCCCAGGGGCGTAGTACAATTAATAGCAACTGGGTGCTTAGAGGAATGTGTATCGTACATGTGCGAAAGGTACACGGCTAATATGCAAGTTAGCCGATGTGAAAATTACGGCTATGGTGTGATGGTGAGCCGAATAGCATCTGTACTGCCTGGCCTCTTGGCATTAAATCAAACGGGATTTATTGCGACATTTGTAGACGACGTGTGGAATTATTTGGAAGGCGATCCTACCATCTTGTCTAAGAGATGCTCTCGGAATGGTTTTTGTGAAGATCAGTCCACTGAAGATCAAGTGCGGACCAAAGTCCTGAACAACATATCCAAAGCAGTTTTTTCATTTTCGGCACTAAATTCCTTGTTAGTGACAGAGACGGAGGGGTTTACGCATTTTTTCAATGGAAGAAGAACCGTTTGTGATCTAATTCGAAAATTGCTGTTTCTCCCTGCCGCTGACGAAGAGAAAAAAAGTCAGGAATGCATCCCGAATAATCCTGAAGAGTCACATCTTATAGGATTAGAGTTATTAGGGCTGACCACGTCTTGCTTAGACACATTGCTCTTATTTGAAGCAAAATTTGGCATTACAGACCACTTACTTGGCCTTCAGTTTGATTATATGATTTTTACGGATGAATATTATCGCTATTCTGAAACTCATCAGGTTACTGAAAAATTTGATATAGAGTCAGAGCACGGATGCCGAGAAAATGTAGGTAGTAAATCTCAGAATAATCATGATATCGAAGATGAAAGCGTGTGCAAAAGCGAGGACGCAGCTATTACCAATGATGAAGAAGGGCTGAGCTTACCAACGCCGTACATTGTTCCAGGTAATCCCTATGACTTCCAGTTGGGCTACATGGTAGACGATAATTCCTTAGCAAGAAACCGACTTTTGATCAAAATGGGGATACTTGGGGGCGAAAATGAAAAGTATGTTCCTCCCAAAGATTTAAATGATTTTGATCCTTGTAATGTAATGTCTGAAGCTGTGGACTTTCCTCTCTTTTCAAGATATCCCATTCCAAACACATACACAAAAGATCTGAATGGCTTTAAAAACATGCTAACTGTGAATGAGCTTGGTCTCTTTGAAGAAAAGAGCGCATTTGAAGCATCATCTATGGAGCTTCTCCGTCTTATTTGGAAGCGTAACCCAGTAGAATGTGATGAAGCTCTTGATTTTCTTTCCGATTGTGGCAATTCATTTGCTGTCTCTGTGAGAAGAGCGTCTGTGATCGAAGATAAAAGAAGGGATTCTCTTGGAGAAAGAAATTCAACAAATGTTTCAGGTGAAGAGGTTGAAAAGGCAAAAGATGGTGGTCCTATGGAAGAAAGTGAATTGCGATTGGTGTCTCGAACCATTCCCTTACTTTTGCAAAGGTTTTCAAATATATACAAGCAAGCAATGAAAAATGAAAATCTTTCAGTTGAAAAAATCCATCTGAGATTTCCAAAGAGTATTTTTCCGAGTTGGAGTATTTGTGGCTTAAATCCTAAAGTTACGAATGCTCGAGATGTTACAAAATTTCTTCAAACTGAAGATTTAATTGCGATTAATTTAATTACTTCTTATGCCAAGAACCTCAAGAAAGTACCAAATTATTCTGAGCTAACATTAGCCAAAGATCGGCAGACATTTTCCAGAATGAACGTCATACCAGAGTACTCGAAGCATATAGAAGAATTTGAAGATAATGAAGTGACTTTTGCCAATAATCTTGCACTGCTAATTTTTAATGTTCGCCAAGCTATTGTTGCTTCTCCACTTTTTTGCGATAGGCAGTCTTATGAAGGGTTTGACTGGTTTACTGCTGTCATTTTTACGATATTTGAAGGTAGATTGAGTATTTCGTGGAGTTTTCTTTCAACCTTTATGTGTCATTTTGGCTCGGCATATGTATGGCCGTATAGGTAAGCTTCTTTTGTATTTTTATTGTTCTTTATCACGGTGCTAAAGGTGCTAACATGGACGCTGATAACTTTGTAGGATCGCTGCTTCTAGCCAAAAAGAGATGCCTTTTCCAATACCAATTGGCGTAGTACACCCGTTGCTCTACAAGACTATACACTGCATAGAAACTATTCTTTGCAAAGAGCTTCCACTAGTCGCTTCTGCATTCCGAGTTTCCGGGTTGGCACCAGCACAGATAGCTACTCAATGGGTTCGCCAATGTTTCATTAATTTCCTCGAGTGGAGAGACATTGAGCTCTATATATCATTGTCAGTTCTGCAAGGAGTCGACTACCAAGTTTACTTTTGCCTTGCAGTTATTCGCCACATTCAGAAGGAAATCCTCCAGCATGCTCAAACTCAAGATCTTGTATTTTTCTTGAGAACGGAGCCTATAAAAGGATTCAATGGATATAAAGAAATTGTCTTTATGCAAAGGTTAGCAGATAAGTATCGAGCATCTGTGTTAGACATTCTGTTCGACTATGAAAATGCCTGAATAGATTTGGTTTGGTAATAAAGCCGTGTTAAAATTCTGTTTTAAGGACTTATTCTTTTGGAACTCGTTCTGTATTAATATTGGGTAAAGGCTTTGATTTTTTTTTTTAAAAAAAAAGTAGAATCTAATTCTGCACGGTTAGTATGCTGTTATGCGCAAGTCAGTGCATTCAGACTGCACCCTGCTCAAAACTCACCACATAATAGTTGGGGCCAGCTGGGCTGGTGCCTAATTGGGGCTTTGGACTTTAGTGTTGGGAGAATTGGCCGTTGCTATGGGGAAGGCGGTGAATAATAAAAGTGTTTACAAACCAAGAGTCATATGGTCAGTGGTGATTTCGGTATAGAAATTGCCATTTTGCCAGAACATGGGGAGGGTTAGGGTAATATCATTCATAATTTCCTTTCAAAGTTTCAGTGTAGACTGCATTTTTCTCATTCCGGCGAGACTAAAACAACCAAACTTGGGAACTCCTATCCCCAATCCCCAATCTAATGGCAAGGCGTTTTAAGATTATCATCGAACCCCATCCAAACCCATAATACATTGATCTAGCACCTCAGCTAGAGGGATTAAATTTCTTACGTACCAAGCATTACCATTTACCGAATACCGTTATTGGAGGCACACATACTTCTCTCCGATACATATCTGTTAAACCCCAAAGTTATCCTCTGCAACTCTACTTGTTATCACTCTCAAGAATGCTGATAAAAAAAAGCTGGAGCTGTTCTTCTCCGCTGCTCACATTAGCAATTGTTGTTTTACTCCTGTGGGCTTCTGCGGGCTTTAGTGAGGCCAACAAAGTGCCTGATGAATATTCAACAAGATATAATTATGAGGATTCCGATGCATTAGAAGGGTCTGGACGGTTAACAAGAAGGGAATTTGAACTTTGGAGCCGCTTCAAGAGCGCCTTTCATTGCCTATTTAGCTACAACAACATGAAAACCACATTTGAAACACAGCGTACATTGTTACTTGGAGCACTGGCTGTTTGGGGAGTATGTCTTTATTTCTTCGTATACAAGAAGTTAATTCAAAATCAAATGCAAGTATACCTGGCTCTCCTGATTATATTATTGGGCATGTTCGGACTTTACATGGTAGTAAAGAAGGGCGCCAGTTGTGAAT
Organism: Ichthyosporea sp. XGB-2017a; assembly: GCA_002811675.1. Lineage (NCBI taxonomy): Eukaryota > Ichthyosporea > Dermocystida > Chromosphaera > Chromosphaera perkinsii. The sequence continues at coordinate 241,839 of PDIM01010328.1, forward strand.
TTGTTCAAAATTCATTAGAAAGTACTTCAGATCTTATTAGCTCAGGCACAGCCAAGCTGCAGCAAAGCAAGCACAATGCACAGCTAATTAAGCAATTACTGGAAGGACAGAGTGCCTCTAACAAATCGTAAGATCAGGAGCTGTAAGGATTTCGGCTTGCACACTTGCAGCAGAGGAAGCCGAGGAACGGAGAGCTTTTGCTGTTTTGCTCTTCTGATATTTGTCTTCTTATTCTTTGTGGCCTTACCCCGTGCTCTTCTCTATCTTCCAATAAGCACTTCCCTTCCTTGCAACACCAAAAAGTAGCTCCCGTCTCCGTCTCCAGCCCCTTTCACCAACCAGCACAACAAGACCCCAGTCCCTGATATTTAATCCAGTGCAGAGTGTACCACCCTTTGGTATCCAGATTCCAGTGTCTCTGTGGAATTTACTTTGTGATTGTTTCCTGTAAAATATCCTCAGCGTCCTGGGCTCTGTGGACTGTGTCCCTGTGACTACTGACTACCTCTCGGAATTTACAATAAAGAAGCGTTAGAGATTTCAATGACTGTTGCGTCGGTGGTTAGGTGTACTGTTCAGTTAAGTTTAACCTCCGCCTCAGTCCCTCCACATGTCACTCGCGCCTTTCTTTGTCTGGTCACATCGGTTTAAATTACCAAAGCAAAACTACCCTTCTTCAAAGAACAAATGTGTGGAAGAACTGCATTGCTCCTGGTAAGTTTGAATTTGCCTACCTAGATCCAGTTATGTGCGCAGTTCGCAGAGAAACTGCTCGGCAAATCTCACTGCCCATTACAAAAATATATTCGGTTGCCAACCTTTTCTTTTCTATTGTATGTATTCATGCGCGTCAATCCCTGTTTCTAGGATGAGGATGAGGTAGAAGAGTTTGCTTTTCCGTACAGCAGAGGAAGATGGCAAGGAAGAGAGCTTTACAGACCTTCGTACAATGTGTGTCCTGGGAGGTATCAGCCAGTGATTGCTTTATGCCGAGATGGATCAACTACGAAACATCTTTCTAGGTCCTTGTACAGCATGGTAGGAAACTGTCCATTCGAAAATTGGAGTGTTAACGAAAATTTAGTTTGTCTTTGAATGGTTACTTATGCAGTAAATGTACTTTATGACCATTTTTTTTTTGATCTAGAAATGGGGTTTAGTGCCGCATTGGACAAAAGGGCCTGTTGATTATGGCACTCTTCTAAAAACTATTAACGCAAGGGGCGAAACAATATCAACAAAACCAACTTTCCGCCCCCTTGTTGATGGGAAGAGGTGCACTGTGTTGTGCAATGGGTTTATTGAATGGGCACACGAAGGGAAATTGAAAATACCATATTATGTACAGCACGAAGACGGCAGACCGATGGCTCTGGGGGGGTTGTATAGTGTTCGAAAAGTAGAAGATGGCAAAACAGAGTACACGTATACCATCATTACCACACCGCCATGCAAACAGATTGAATGGTTGCACGATCGCATGCCATTTATTTTGTCCTCGCAAGAAGACATTGATAAATGGCTCGGCTTAAGTGTTGTAGACGATGATGGCAAAAATGTGAAATATGAAAGCGTAAAGGAAATGATTAATCCTTTTTCAGGAAAACTGAAATTCACAGAGATCAGCAGGGACATCAATAGTGTAAAAAACGATTCACCTTCTTGTCTTAAACCAGTGGACGAACAACCTAAGCTAATGTCATTCTTTGGGGCGTCGGCTGGCTCTCGCCAAAGTTCTCCCAAAAACAAAAATACAGCAGAAAGAAGGGCTTTTAAAGGAAAAGCGGAAGGGTCTATTGTAGACGGTGCTCTTGAAGTCAAAAGAACTTCTATAGGCAACGTAACTCATCCCAGTCAGCTTGCTGAATCTGAAACAAAGGTTAAAAAAGAAACAAAAGGCTCACAGAACAATCTTATCTCCCCTTCCGCTGCCAAAAGAAAGCTGGAGAGGCCCAGAGGACAGACCTCAATAGCTTCGTTTCTCACTATTAGTCCGAAGAAAGAGAATCAGACAGAGAAAGAAAGCTTGTCTTCCCAGCCTTCCAAGCGCAACAAAGTGTAGCGTTGCTGTTAAGCCCGTTATTTCCGCAAAGATACCTTCGCCCGCATGCAAAATAAAGAGCAATAAATTATTAAGTTATGGTAACGTGCGAAATGGTGTTTGAGGCTGGTGCCGGGGAAGAACATGAAGCCTTTTGGAGTGTCCGCGCGCTATGAGCTTCTTTGGATGTCGTCTTGTTCTTTGGCTCACAGAGACAGTACTCGTAGAGCGTATTGTGAGTAACGCGCTGAGCACTGTGATAGGGTTGGGACTTGGGAGAAGAGTCCCTGCCCGCCTTGGGAGTTGGGGCACCTTACTTCGGTTGAGGACCACCAAACAGCCAGACATTTTAGGCCTGCAAGTGCGGAAAGGCGAGTGGTAGGATTATCAGAAAGTTTGAACCGCGATTCACCGAAACTTACTAAATTTACAGTGACTTGGAACATATGGGGAATGGCATGTGCAAGATTATGCCGGGGGTGTATTGCGGCAATATGCGAGGTGAGTGGTTAGCTCCTTCAAATCGTTCTGCTGAGGTATTTTGTGCATACTTCGTTATTCAATTTGCTAATCATTATTTTGGTTCGCTTTAGATGCGGCTGATAAAGAGCAACTCACAGGGAATGGAATCACACACATTTTAAGTGTGCTACAGGAATCCGGGGAAGAAAAAGAGGTTTGTTTGTAGCGCAACTTTGTGGTTGTGAAGTAATTAACAATCCCGATGCTTATTCTATAGTTAGTTCGAAAAAATATCGTACAAACGAATTAGTGTCATGGATGCAAAGACGGAAAATTTGTAAGTAAGGATGGTTTGACGAGGAGTTTTGATTTCGATGTGTTGTAGCTAATGCTTCCCGGGCAGATGCCAGTACTTTAAGGAGACCACAGAATGGATACACAATGCGCGTATGGCCGGGGGATCTGTGCTGATACACTGGTAAGTCTGCCTGCAGCGTATTGTTGAAAAAGAAAAGCTATAGATTGACGCGGAGATTAACTGAATGGTGGTTCGAAATAGCATGGCAGGAATATCGCGGAGCAGTACGATTACAGCAGCCTACATTCTGGCGCTACTGGAAGGTAATGTATCCTCGGAAACAGCCATTGGCATAATCCGCCTGAGTCGAGATTGTGTTAGCCCCAACTCCGGGTTTCGAGAGCAGCTTGGGATGTACTCTGTAAGCAGAGAGCTACAGGAAATGCGTGGTTGGGTGGGGTTAGTGAGCAGCGAGGATTATCTGAATGGGGATCGGGAATACCTTAGGGGTTGTATAAAAACACTGGCTGAGGCGGAGGCGAGGTCGTCTGAAGGACATTACTCTTCGGACGGGAGGGTGTCCAAGTTCTCGCAGTGAAGCTGGTTAAGGAGAGTGAGAGGTGGTCTACACAGACCAAGTCGATACAGGCAATATTATATTGCGTGCACGTGATAGGGAAATAAATCCAAGGGGCAAGGATATCTAGAATAAGTCTGCCACTGGAATTCAAATAAAAGGCATGTACAAGAAAGAATAGGGGGCGTGGACTGTAGAGGCATGGCTGCCAGAGAGGTCTGCGAGGACTTTGATTTACTTGTTTGTTTGCAAATCTCTCACTCGCAGAGCTTGGCTATTCTGCTTTAGTCTGAGGTAAGGAAGGTCCTTCGCACACGTGGGGGTAATGGAGGCCATTAAAGGATATATGACCTCCGTCCTGTTTAGGATGACGGCCACGGCTACGATTACCCTTGTGGCTAGCAATCTGATTACAATCACACCTGCCAGCGCTGCTTTCGGGGAGCTTAGTTTCTTTTGTTCTCTGATGACTATCCTTGCGTATAGTGGGGTTAATACAGGCATGGATCTTGTTAGCATGGTGTGGGCTTTACTGGGAACTATCATTGGAATGGGAGCAGTACTGTCCGCTGCATTGATTGCGGGGACGGGGCACGGGTCAAATGTCACAGTGTTGCTGTTGCTTATATTTGCCGTGTCTTTCACCTTCTCTTATCTCTATGCGAAGTACCCACCACTAAGTACGGGATTTTTGGCCGCAAATCTCACAATATCGGTCATGTGGAGATTTATTTACTTCAAAGAATCGGAAGAATTCTACATTTTAGCGTTCAGCTTTTGGAAAAGCTTCAGCATGGGGGCTCTTTTCCCTTTTCTTGTCAACCTCGTACTGTTTCCTAAAAGTGCTGGCTCGGAACTAGTCGAAAAATGTGATAATCACGCTGAACTGCTGAAAGAGCTCATGATGGCGAGCTTTGAAGCTTTTTGCGCAAGCGAAGATGTTGGCGAGAAAGATGCGAAAGTGACAAAATGTATGGGCCGCTGTGTGGAAAATATGTCTTCTATGAAAGTCCTTTTGAAGCATTCGAAGGCGGAGCCATGTCATAGCCAAGATACGCATTTAAAATTAAAGGCCATGTTGAACTGGTACCAAAAGATAACAGACAGGTTAGTTATGATTGCCAAACATGGTTGTTCCAAAAATGAACAATCCTTGTCTTGTTCTTCGACCATCTCCCATATGAACAAGAAAATCAACGTGGAATTCCGCACTTTCTTTGAAAGTTGCTGTGCAAGTATAGATGAGATTAAAAATCTTGGCTTTCTAGGCAAGGCTTCTGTGTTTCAAGCTGCAGAAAAGCTGGAAATTTCTACTGAAGAGTTTTATACTCATCTGGAAGAGCACTATCTAGCTTCGTTAGTAGGGGAAGAAAAATCTCAAGCTGGTTGGACTGTCGTGATCAAACAATGTTATACCTTTTACAATATCAGAGAGCTTGCATCTGACTTAGTGGAAGCGTTAAAAGATCTAGGGTCTCCTAGGCAGGACTTGATGTGGACCGACAAGAGTGTATTTTTTCGTATGTTTGATGCTGTAATTTTAGGTAATGTAAAGCCAAGTAGCGAAATACCCTTTGAACACTTTGAATGTACAGACAAAAGAGTCTAAAACTAACATCATTGAGTACTCACAAATTTTCTCCATAGATCATAAGCCATCTGATATGCATGAGAGGCATCAAGAGATATGGTGGCGAAACCCAATGTCTGTGCTTGTTTTGTTCTTATCAAGCATGTGTGGACAGTACGCCCTAAAGACAAGTATTATGATCCTTGTTTGGTCCATTCCGTGTTACTTTGAAGGCGTAGATGAAATATGCGAAGCATGGCAACAAGAAAATATTTTAATTACTGTAAGTTTTAGATTTTGTGGAAGAGTTGCGAAAGAATATTTTTGAATTGTTAGCTTACTGAACTTTTGAATGTTAATGCGAATGATTGCGAATAGATTTTCATGGTTATCCTACCTTCTGCCGGAGGAAGCTTCTTGCGATGTTTAATGCGTTTGGGTGGTGTAGTGCTAGGGGCATCGTATGCCGCTTTGACATGGGTAGTTACCTCTGGTGATGCGTTGTGGTTAACAGTGCTTAATGGGTTTGGATTCTTTCTTTTTTTCCATGTGAGGTTTCACTTTAAGTTTGGGTGGACAGGTACAGTTGGACTGTTTATGCAGAATCTTACAATTCTTTATAAATATCAGAACAAGGATGCGGAAGAATTCCCTGGGATTGGGGTGCTGACGTACAAAATCATTGTTGATATTGCTCTTGGGGTGTTCACTGTTATTCTTTTGACGCTCGTCATATGGCCCTATTCAGATGTCCGTGAAGTACAGTCCCTTTTGTCAACACTTTCACAAGACCTTAGCCTTCACTATCAAGATATTATGACATATCTTCACATGACAGAAGAAATTTTTGACTCGGAGAAAGATTCTCTAACTGAGCACACTCGACGAATGGAAAAGATTTCGAAAGATGTTATTACTCGGTGCGAGCAGATGATCTATGCGGCAAGCCAGCAGCCGCGGCCTCATGCCAGGAACAAATTTGAAGAACAGCTGTACTCAAAAATGCTGTCGCGTTTTTGCACTATTTTAGATATGAATACAACTTTAGCTGATGTGGTCTTCACTGACTTCAGCTGTAGCATGAAGCAATTTGATTATTGGTACAAGACAAACCAAGGTCGAAAGGATATTTTATCAGCAACATCCACACTCTTTTATTTAATTACAGGGGCTTTGAAGGCGAACCAACCACTACCTCCTTTCTTGCCAAATCCACACACACCCAGAAATTATTTGTATTCCAAGTTTAATGACTTGGCAAAAGAGTTTGAGGAAAAAAGAATCGATAGCAATGATACGTGGGTTTTGGTGCGCTACTTTAGCTATTGCTTTTCCGCTCTGAAATTTATGGATTGCTTGAATGAAGCAGCAGAATTAGTGTGTGAGGAATTTGGGGTCAGTGGAATTTCTACGAAACTTGGAGTGAGAAAGGAAGCTATTTTTTCGTCAAGCCGAGATAGTATCCTGCGCTCTTTGAGAGGATCGGTAACCGCATTTCCAGTGGCGCGTGATACGACAGATTAAATGCTAGATTTCAGCGTCACCTTTTTGTTTTTCTACATAGCTTTTATTTGGATGTTTCGGTGTGTTCTGTGTAGGTGCTACGCGCTTAAAAACGGTTTCTTTAATATTATTTATTTACAGAAGGAAAATCCACAAGGCTTGCATCACTTCTACCAGGACCTTTGCACAAAGTGAAATGCCGTCAAGCCACTTTACTTGTAATATTCATGAAGTACATTAAGGGGTACATTAAACGGGTAAAATACAATGCATTGATTTTCATAGTACGTAGAGCAATGTGTTGGAAAAGAGAGTTTACAGAAGTCTAATATGAAAGGAAAGATGAATTAACTCAAGTTGTAAATATGTTGATTGGTCGTCTAAAGGCTGGTAGATTCACAGTGAAAGCCCTCAGCGATCGACAAAACTTAAAGCCAACAGAATGTACTCAGAAGGTGAGGCAAAAAGTACGCAACTTATTAGAAAACCGATTTGATGCGCTTCCAAAAGGAATCCGGGTTTTGTTTTTTTCCTCTTTGGTGCGGAATTCTGGGGCTGCAATCACCATTTCTAAACCGAAATGTACGTTTTGGCTGGGGAGGAATCAATAAAATCTTGTGTGCGATTATATTCTCGTTAAGTAGACGATTATGCCGCATAATGGCCCCTTTGGACACCCCATACAGGATGGAGATCCCAGCAAGGGTGTCCATGGCCGAAACAGAGTGTACAATAGAGTCTGAGGAGTTGTCTTCACTCGCTGAGTCAATATCTCTCTCATCTGCACATATAGTTCCGTTAGATAAGGTTAACTCCTACAAGAGAGAATAATAAAGATTAAAAAGTTTAGTATACCCAGAAAATTCTTTTCCGCAGTCGCGCTTAATAGAATACATGCACTACCCAACAACAATTCCTACTTACACTCAGGTTCGAATTTGAAGCTGTCTTACGAAATTCGCAGTACCTCAGATGAACATGCATATTTTTTCTCGTCACATTTCTTGAGCATCCTTGACTTGGGCATTCAATCAGAGAGTTTGGACATTCTCCCGAATAATGCTGCTCTCTCAAATCCCATCGTATATTTGCTCCACATTTACGATCACAATGTCTTTCTATCTTATCTGCTTCCTTTTGCATATTTTCGCAATGAGCAAGCTGGCCTCCCCACCAAGACTGAAAATGTCGACAGCAAGGACAGTTTTGCTTGGATCTAACCCATTTCAAAATACAGTCACGACAAAAGAGGGCATTACAGAACAAGCATGATCTGTTATCAGTTACTGTATCTTGACAAATTACGCAACTGTAATCAACCGAAACAGTCATATTTGCCACTAGGAACTAATGGTTAGCAAAAAGTAGGCAAATGGATTTTGTAGGAAAGAAATAAAGTGGGCGGGAGAAAACAACAAATGAGCAAAATAGACAATACAATGGACGCAAGGCTCCTATTTCTCTGAAGGAGGGAATCTATATCTCTATACGTGGAGGTTGATTGTCTTGTCTACTTGATACACAGATCCTTCTATTGGAGGTCATTGGTAATACAAGAAGAAGCCCAGTTGGGACTTGGAGGAGGGGGGGGGGGCTTTATTTTGACTCCAGCTGATATGATATTGTGACTATGGGGAGGTCCATACAATGGGGATCAGTATATTATGGCACAGTCCCGGCTCTATGTACTTCATGTATGGGATAAATAAAATGGTAACGACTAATTAACTATTATAATCTATAGACATGGTAGCATTCCTGGCCCCCTGACGTCGACTCACAAAGCTGTATAGGTTTTTACTTTAGCTCAACTGGCATGCCACCAAGTACGGACATAACCCATGAACCATGCATAGCTATGTACGCCCGCTAGACTGACTGTCAATCACCTGTCTCAACTCTCAGGCCATAGATAGGTAGCAATTCAAAGTTCATTACTCAAGTTTCTAGTGAAACAGTCCTCAACAAGCAAGATGGTGATTTCTGCATATTGAATTGCCTCTCCGACCTTCATTATCTCACCAAAATCAATATTAGAGAATTGGTCTGCCTCGAAGATGAATGGCCAGGGCGCAGAGTGCCATTCAAAGGGTATGGTCTTCTTCCTACATGCTCTATTTGAAGGTGTACAAGGCTTCATTGATAATTGATATACAAAGGAAATATATATATACATAGTCTTATCACGGGAGTTGGAGAAGTTGATAGAATGGGCAAAAAAAATACTACTATTTCACGGTTGAAAGCCTATTCATTAGCTATTTACAACTAGGGTTTTTGCTTCCCCTCCCAACTCTCCGGTTAGGCCAATGCCTGTGAAAGAAAGGCCAGAAAGCGTTCAGTAATCCACAAGGCGCGTATTAATGGCTCCCTTGAAATATCTTGGCTAAACGGTCAATATCTTTTTGCTGTTTGTGTCCGCTCAATCGACAATCACTGTGTGTACCATAATAATGAACGAATCTACCCACACACTGCGTCCATTAAGTAGGAAGACTAACCTCCTTTGAAGTATATTACGAGAGAAGTGACTGACATCAGTCTCCATTTTCAAGTGAACAATGGATAATTAGTAGATAGCACAGGAAGGAGTGTGCCCTAGAGAGTCGATAGCAAACCTACAATTTATAGGAATTAAGAGCATATGAGAATTAGACCATTTCACCAATTAGTTTTTTTCCTTTATGACTATTTTGAGTCTCAGCACTCCTTTGTATATAATTCTTCTATGTCTTCTACCACTGAAATCGCTATCCAAGGTAACAAATAAAGTGAAGAAAGAGAAAGGAAGCTTGGGATAGTGGTAACTGGTAACTAATAGTGGACTGAACCTCTCTTAAATGCAACGCCGGGGAAGGAAAGGTCGAATGAAGTAATTCTATGCTAATAGAACTGTTGAAGGAAGACTAATGATTCTGAGCAATAGAGGTGTGTCACTGGCAGTGTACCTGGCAATCCAGTTGTGTGGGGAGATGGCTACAATGAGAGGATTACCTTCTGAACAAGCTGTGGCCGTGAGGGAGAGTTCCCTCTATGAGAATAGGGGGCCATCACGTGGAAACATTAAAATAAAGTTTGGGTGCAGGTTATATTGTTGTGTTAATCCTATTAAATTGTGTCATTATCCGAGTCATTGATTAACCATTGAAACAATTGATCTATTTCATTGCACAAGTGTCCAGGGAGCTATTCTCTTGTTGCCCGTACAACTCGAGGTGTTTGTTTACAGAATCTATTGTGGGGGAGGGACGAGGGTCCTTTGCAAGTATTGGGGTTGAGTAACGTGTATTCCCTATATAGTGCTTGACGGGACAGAAAAAGGAAAGAAGGGACGTTTTATATTATCGCAACCAGTTCTATTGCGGCATAAGCGCTTGAGTAGTCATTGGTGTGATTGATTAATATAAAGAACTGGAAGGGAGACTTCTTTGAGTTTTAATACTTTGTGGTAGTGATACCAGGGGGAATTCTGAAACATAAGCCTGGCCTATTAGTAATCTGGAGATTGAGAAAGATGTTTATGCCGAGCATACTCTCTTCTTTGATTTTGCTTCCGAGGCGAACCTGTGAACGGTTAGGGGCCTCAAATCTTAGCACAAAGAACATCGTTGGACTGGGTTTACATAAACGAGGGTATTGCGAAGATCGTTTCTTGAGTGGACAAGAAAATAACTCAACAACGTCTAGAGTTTCAGTTTTTGAAAAAGCTATAGCAGTTTTGAAATGTTCATCCCCCGAAGGGAAGATAGAAATTCTCAAAAGCATCAAACTTGGGATCCAAAGGGGGCAAGAATTGTTTGAAAAACCTAAGATGGCTATTCCGTTGAGTGATTACTCTGCTCGTCCCAGCCAGCCCTTGTTGGTGCGACTTACAAGTATGCCTAAAATGAAAAATCTGAAAGTGTCTGAAGCGGTGTATCTTCTTCATACTCTTGCACATATAGAAATGAATGCCATGGACATGTACACGTAAGTAGCCAGCCGGTAATAACTATTCATTCAGCTGACATGTAACATTGTGATATATACTAACAGGCACTTTGATGATTAGTGACACATTTGTAAGATTTGCTCATCTTGATTTCCCTGAGCAATTCTATAGGGAATGCTTAGATGTGGCATGTGACGAGGCATCTCACTTTGCAATGTTAAGTAATCGGTTAAAAGAGTTGGGCAGCTTTTATGGGTCCATCCCCGCTCATGGGGTTTTGTGGGATCATGCAATAGCTACGAAAAATGATATTGATGCAAGACTTGCAGTAGTTCCTCTCGTACAAGAAGCGAGGGGATTGGATGCTGGACCCCGTTTAGTGGCGCGGTTGCAGTCGATGGGGGATGTGACAAGTGAGAAGATTGTTGCGCAGATTGTTTCGGAAGAAGAGGACCATGTTCGTTTTGGTTTGAGGTGGTTTGAGTATTCGTCTCAAAAACAAAAAAAGATTCCACCCCTGCACTTCCAAGACCTTGTCAAAAAGCATTTTCCAAAGGGAATTCCTGGTAAGTGTTAGGAAGGCATGATGATTATGTAATTGCCATTTTGTTAACTTTTGTTATGTTATGTTATGTTTTTATTTATGTTTGTGTTCATTTTTTATTCAGGTCCTTTTAATAGTGAAGCAAGGTTAAAGAGTGGTTTGACTAAGGATTGGTATATGCCTGTGAGTAAAGATAGTCTTGTTAGCAAGTCCTTTAAAAAGTAAACGTACTCGTTGACTTGCAATTGAATAGACATTCAAAGAGCGCATCTAACTTCAGTAATAAGTCCCCTGTAGGGAAATTCAAGAAATGACGGGAAGCGGAAACGATCAGCTTCCAGCGCGCCTAAACGAGCCCATTAAACTTTTTGGTTATGAAAATGATGTTCCTCACCATCGATTTCCCGAGATCACAAAAACCACTTGAGAGCTTGTTGAGCAAAACCAACAGCGATTCAAAATCGGAAACCCGACGACATTTTTGAGTACTGTAGACAAGGCAACTGGCGAGATTGGAGCAAAAGCTTTCGGAAGAAAAGAGACCGGTTTTTTAAAATTTTCTTTTTGCCTCGGATTCTTTTGGAAGCACGAGCTGCCCGAGTATGGTACCAGCTATGGAGGTGAACAGAAGCCCAGCCTGCATTCGCAGGAAGACTGCTGAGTGCTGACTCGAGTTATTGATTGTTGTATCGGTCGAGTGTAATAATAGAGCGAGCTTGCGAGTACCGAGTACATGATACCTCCGTCCTCCTTACTGAACGACAGAAATTCCCCTTTTAGGGCGGTTTCTGATTGGCTTTTGGGATTTGCGCTGCCACGCATAACCCCAGAGAAGAAAATTGCGAGATAGCACAGGGCAGCCTATGCAAGGAGCGTTAGCGCTCCTTGGCCTATGTGACAACGCACGATTGTTGTTTGCTTATTGGCATTCTTTTATTATGTAGCATACTTGACAGAAGGTTTTGGAAGTTTCAAACCCGCTGTTTTAGACTGTGTCTCCCCAAACTACAACGTCGGCGAAACTGTAGACATCTTTAAATTTGTATATCTGCTCGTTTGGGAACAGAATACGATTAAGTCTAAAAATATTGATATCAGCTATTCTCGGTGGATTTCTGTTCATTACAGTCTGTACCCTGCTTGCCTGGTCTTCAAAGTGGCCTTTCAACCAGTTGTTCCCAGACGGATTTTGAACAATCTCGTCTTCGAAGGTGGCAGTCATTCGGATATCATCGCTTGTAGGGGAAATCGACAATGCGTACTTGGTTCGGAAGTTTTGGGAGGCATAATTGTTCTGTTTATCGCACCACCAGTCACCACATTTTTTTATATCCAGTCTGCTGTCGAGGTTCATTTGAATGACTTTGTAATCCGACGGATATACTTGTCGTAGGTTCTGGGGAATGACAGGATTATCGAATGTGACTGTCGTACGGCACATTATCAAGTCAACTATTTTGCATTGTGAAACTTGGGCGTGGGTCATGATGGAATTCTGTAAAATCCCTCCCTGAATTCGATATTGAGGATTGTTTGCATTTCGAGAATAGTCCAAGACATAA
>PDIM01010328.1:254401-266570 GCA_002811675.1 Ichthyosporea sp. XGB-2017a
AAAGGTATTTGTGCCAGGAAAAATGAAACTTAAAATCAAAAAAAAAGATCACGAGAAGCCTCGCTCGCTTATAGACGGAAGTGTTTTTTTTCCAGTTTCTTCGTTTTTTCCTTTTGTTTTTGTTTTTTTTTTTTTGTTTTTTTTTCCTCCCTGGTTTTTTTCTCTCGGCCGGAAGTTTTTTATTTTTCTTTGTTTTTCCTCAGTTTTTTTTTCTTTTTGTTTTTGTTTTGTTTTGGTTTTTTTTTTGATTTGTATTAGGGAAGAATAAACCAGAATAAACCAGAAAAAAAAGAAAAAAGAAAGAAAGGAAGGAAGGAAGAAAAAGAAGGAAAAGGAACAAAATGGTGCTTACTCGACGGAAAACCAGTTCCTCCAAAGAGGAATCAGATAAGGGAACAATGGAGGGGGATCAACGAAGTAATTCTGGTTATGCCAATGCGGACAAACGAAGCCCCCCTTCGAATCCGAACAAGGTGTTGCTCGAGCGAACCACTCATAGCATGCACGTGTCTCTACTAAGTTCCAAGAGTGGCTTTAATAACTACCGCGGCTTTGTGAACCTTGCTGTGCTGATTATGATTATGCATAACTTTAGATTGGTGCTTGAAAATCTGTTAAAGTATGGTTTTCTGTTCAAGCCGTTGGAGTTTACGTCCACTTATGTTCATGATGTAGAGCATTTTCCCACACTGACGTTGTTTCTCACTCAGATTTTCTTTATATCTGCCTGTGTCATGATTGAAAAACAAGCGAGTCGGAAATCCATTTGGCTCCCTCTGCCTCTCCCGTACTCTCTCCGGACTGTTCTTTTCCTCCACTCTATCAACATTATTGCTCAAATATCTCTACCAATCTATGTGATTTACTACTACATTCCGAACAATGCGATTGGAGCGTCTTTCACCCTTTCTAGCTACACAATCACCTTTATGAAGCTCATCTCGTACGTATCGGTTAACCATTGGTACAGGAGCTGTGAGGGAAGCATAGATGCAAGTGTATCTAATAAGTCGAATAGTAGGAAGACCTCTGGGACCGCTGGTAGCGTAAAGTATCCAGAAAATGTCACCTTTAGGGATATGATCTATTTCACATTTGCTCCCACGCTTTGCTATGAGATTAATTTCCCGCGAACACCGTATATTCGCATCCGATTTCTTTTACGGAGGGCAGGAGAAACGATTTTTCTAACCATTTTACTCTTTGCTTTAGGCCAGCAATGGATCGTGCCCACAGTCCAAAATTCCGTAGTACCTATGCAGAATATGGACTGGCAACGTGTTATTGAGCGCATCCTCAAACTTGCGGTACCAAATCACTTCCTCTGGCTTATCTTCTTCTACACCTTCTTCCATTGCTACCTGAACTTCTTGGGAGAATTGCTGAGATTTGGGGACCGATGCTTCTACAAGGACTGGTGGAACAGCACCACCATCACCTACTTTTGGCAGAACTGGAATATCCCTGTCCACAAATGGGCCACCCGTCACCTGTACCTCCCTCTTGTCCTCAATGGATACTCAAAGGGCACAGCTTGGCTCGTTGTCTTTTCCTTCTCTGCATTCTTTCACGAACTGTTAGTTTCCCTCCCCTTGCACATGTTTAAAGTTTGGTCTTTTTCGGGTAAGTCACTGTTTGTACTTTGTGCTTCATCTGCAGTGTCTGATGGTTTTATGTTTTATTGCTTGAATACTAACAATGGAAAATATATATTCTCTTTCATTCTGACGCTCTTTACTCGGTACACAGCAATGCTTTTTCAAATTCCACTTGCAATTGTGACTGAAAAGTGGTTCAAAGGCTCCACTTATGGAAATATCATTGTCTGGCTGTCCTTGGTGTTTGGACAGCCAGTCGCTATTCTCATGTACGTGAATGATTATCTTGTCAAGAGCATGAACAGCCCTTCTTCTTAACTGTACGAAACACCTTGTCTCTCTTTTTTTCTTTTTTCTTTTCCATCGCTGTACACACAAGGAACCAGCGTGGACACGCGCTTTTATTCGACTCTGGGGCCGGGGGGACTTTCGGGGAAGAGGGTGGTGGTGGGGGTGGGCAAACAATTATGTGCACTAGAAAAATAAATAATAACAAAAAGAAAAACAAAGGATGGAAATCAAAATCTAAATTGTGCATAAACCATAGGAAGTACATACTCTCTTTTTATCTTTTTGTTTTTGTCTCTCCTTTGGTCTTCTACTCCGCCTGCCCCTCCCCGTTGATTTCCCCGCTTGCACTGCCCCTGATGATCTTCTTTAAAAAAATCTCCATCTCCTCGTCTCCTTTGACCGCCAACTTTAAATGCATAGGCCCAATTTCAATTTTCTTTTTTTCGTTCTTCCCCTGAGCATCATCCTCTACCGCTTGATCATCCTTTGCTGGACTCTCTTGCGCCTTGCTGCCGTTAGTGGTGACATTGCTTTTCTTTTTCCGCTCTTTGACACTATTATCGCCTGATTTCTTTCGTCCTGCTCCCCTTCCTTCTTTTATTTCACGCGAGTGTACATTGACGGCGGCACGTTTCGCAAGATCAAGAAGCTCTGCTGTTAAATATTCAACCACGGCAGATCCATACACCGCTGCAGTATCGGTCACTTTCATCGCTTCTTCACTCTCTGCTGCCCCCCTTGTCCCCTCTTTGCCCTCCTCGACCTTCTTTTTCTCCTCATCTTCACTCCCCAGCAGTGTTCCAGATCCCCCTTCCTCTCCCTTCTGCTCTTCACCAGACGAAGAAGAGTCCTTCACTGCCTCCCCTTCCCTCTGATCTCCTCCTCCTCCACTCTTCTTCCCCTTCTTGTCTTGCGACAGCGCTGTACTCCCCTTTTCCTCCCGCTCCTCCTCCCCTTGGTCCTGCTGCGCCCCAATTATCACCTTCCTTATCTCGGAAAAAGTGAGATTCATATGCCGCTGAATCTTCCCAATTGGAAACTTTAGAAAAAGCACACCATCAATAAAAGATATAAATTGATGATTAATGATCAATCACATCCAATTCCTTTCTCCATCTCCTCCACATCATTCCCTCTTTATCTCATCCTCCTTTATGTTTCTTTAAAGCATCAACTTACCAACAGTCCAGTTTTCACACATCGAGCCCTTGATTCATTCTCTGGATCCACTTCTTCAGGGTTCTTTTCCCTCTCCTTTTCATTACTTTTCTCTTCAAGATCCCTTTTGGTGCTGCTGCTTTCCTCTCCCTCCTATTTAATTGACGTTTAAAACAAAAGAAAAAAAAAAGATTAAAAATCAGATTGGGATTTGTTTGTTTTTTTTTTGCTTTGGGGTATACAGATCAATCCTTTTGGATTCGCAGATTTGTTTCTTCCCCCCCTTTTCCCATTTCTTTTTAGTTAAATTATGAATTCCCTACCATTGTTTTTTTTCTTTTTATAAATTAAAGTTGGGTGTGTGTTTGCGTATTGGTGTTTCTGTCTCTCTGCTCTGTATAGACTGTGACTTTTAAGTTATAGATTGGATTTGTGTTTTGATATTGCGCGTGAGTAAATAAGAATATTAGGATTTAGGAAATAAACTAAAAGCCCATAAAACTAAAAAAAAAAAAAAAAAAAAAAAAAAAAAAAAAAAAAAAAAAAAAAAAAAAAAAAAAAAAAAAAAAAAAAAAGTATTTGTGCCAGAAAAAATGAAACTTAAAATCAAAAAAAAAGATCACGAGAAGCCTCGCTCGCTTATAGACGGAAGTGTTTTTTTTCCAGTTTCTTCGTTTTTTCCTTTTGTTTTTGTTTCTTTGTTCTTCTTCAAAGAATTTATTGTTCCGCATCTTTGGATAATAAGGAGAGTGGGGTGTCTACCCGTAACATTGTTGCTTTTCATAAAGTCAGAGAAAGCTGCGATTGTGCATAAAAGAGTAGAACGTGTTATTTCCTGTACTGATGGTCTTGTTCATACTCCTTCGACATTATGAGGGTTTACAATGTTTGTCTTGCTGTCAGTCGTGGAAGCAATGGTGGGACTCATACTTGGCTTGCGTGCAACTGTCTTAGTAGGTGGGACATTAAGCTTGACGCTTATATTAGACGATTGCTTAGAAACATTAGAAGAAGAATTTTGAGCTGTTTCACTCATTTGCTTGAACTGTGGAAGTTCAAATGAGCTATAGTGTGCAGAGGATAAATTACGAAATCGATTTGGTTGAATGATGCTACGCAGAAGACCCCTGTCTTCATCGAGAGCCTTCCACCTTTCGAGATTATCTTCCAGTAAGTTAATAAAGCCTTTTACGCCGGGAAGGAGGGCATGAAGCATTTTAAAGGCAGGGAGAACCACATTACAAATAAACTCTACTTGGTAATTGGCGAATTCGTCAATGTTATCCCGGTCCATCATCGGAATTGGTGCCCTTCCTCTTTGTTTTTCCAGATCGCCCTGGTTGAAAAACTCCGAATAGACCGCAATTGTTTTCTTCAAACTTGCTTCCCAAGGAGCAGCCATCAGATTCAAATCACAGACCGTCATTGTCAAATGCACAAGCAAGTCTTTATGGCTCTCATTATTTTCCTCATAGCCACCCTCGGCTAATCCTTTCAGATCCTTCATTTTGGCGAAATGCTCCTTCAAGTCAGTTGCCATAATAGCCCCTTTGATTACCGAAATTACCCGTTTGTGTTGTTTGCGACTGAGTGCAGAAAATACGTTCGTCCGTCGGTGGCTCAACACCGCAACTGTTTGCGAAAAGTGATGGCTTTCAAGGATGCTTGTACCATATAAGCTGCTCATCGCATTTCCTTCTTGAGCTTCGAATTCATTGTTCCTGCCTCGATGGTCTATGTCGTGACAAAGACAGGCCACATAAATTGCCAGCACATCCAGCACTGAGTTAAGCTTGTTGGAAAAGGTTGAATTTTTGTATATAAGAAATAGGGTGTGCGCTACAGAAAACCCGTGCATCCAATTATGATATGGTACATCCCGATAGTTTTTTTCAACTGTAGCAATAAAGCTGAATAGACAAGAGTCGGTTATCTGCAAGTGCTGCTGAAACCCCATATCCTGGAACATACAGAACGTTGCTAAAATGCTTTGGTCGACAGGCTCCTCGCCAAAAGCGATGAATGGATCAAACTCCCAGCTGCAAAGGTTTTTGAAGTCTTCAAGTTCAGGTCTCTTCATACTTAAAAGCCTGTCAGATTCTACTGTTTTGGCAATCATATGATAGGCTATCAAATCCACAACAAAGGCTAACTTTTGTTGAACGGCCATTTGCTCGTCTTGTAGCTTTGCCTTATGAAGAAGGACACCACACACGCTAGCATATGCTTCGGCCAACTTAATGTCAGCATCTGTAAACACCGCATGCCCGTCCACCTTACTTCCGTCGTCTGTCATTTTCTTATTCACCAACTGACAAACGCCCATAAGTTGCGGCCTCGCTGGACGACCATCGTCGGCATAAGGAGTTACTTGAATAGGTATAGCAAGAATAGACCGCGTTAGAAATCCTGACTCTTTATCCACTTCTTGATTAAATCGTTCATCTTGGTAGGCATCTGTAACGTTAATAATTTCACCCAATTGGGCAGCAGACCCAGCAATTCCTTGTCCAAACGATATGTCTACCTCTGTCCCATTTTCAATAACAGTCCGAAGTGTTCGCTTCCCAACTGTAATCCACAAAGTGCACTTTTCAGCTTGCATGAGCTCCACACAGCTTTGCCTTACGTTTTCGAGTGTGTCTTCAGTCGTTTGCGCTTGAAGCACACTTTTTGCAAGCTCCAGCAAGTATTCATTTTCTTTTGACTTGATTTCAGATTCAACATACCGTTCTCTAGATAGCTCAAACAACTGTGCGTTTTTCAGGGCAATACCACAAAAAGTCAAAAAGTCATCAAAAATTCCTTCATCGTACTTGGTGAATTTATCTTCCCCAATTCGGTTGATTAGCTGAGCAACAGCTATGATTTCATTTCCATTTCCCTCCCCATATTCTGGGTGCAAGGGCGCCAAAACAGGCATCACAAGCACAGACTTTGTTCTAAATCCGTAAATTTTATCAAATTTAGGATCGAATCTTTCATCTTCATACGCATCTTCAATGTTTAAAATACCCCCATTCTTACCCACATAACCCGCAAGCCCACTCCCAAGTTTTAATTTAACCGTTTCGCTTTGGCCCGCATCTTCGGGATTTTCAAATACCACCGCACACAAGCAATGCTCGTGCCTATCAACAAAATAGAAGGAGCACATTTCGCATGGAACCAGCTTCCCAATTGAATCCATGATTTTTCTGATGATCGTAGTCACATCCAAATCATTATGGATGTCTTTCGCAAGCTCGAGTAACAGATCCTCTCTCGTAGGACTAACAGTGGCGCTATCTTCATCCACAGATACGAGTCCTCTCTCCAAAGCCCCAGGTCCGGATGCACCCCCCCCATTGTTGAGTGTAATACAGAGAGAATTCTTAATCAACCTGTCCCCTATTTTCAATGACTTCCTTTTCTTTGGATTCAAAGGTTTTGCCTTGACCTCATCGTTAACTACAGCTGTCTTTAACTGATCGTGCTTGAAGTGTTTACCAGTGTAGCTGGTTACTGTTTTTAGGGTCACTGCTGATGAAGTAAGGAAACTTGACTCACCGTCTGATGAGGTTTGCGATATAACGCTGAAATTTCGTTTGGGAGGCTGATAAATTAGTTTTTTCAACATCAACGATGATCTTAAAGTCTGAGAATGAGAATTGTCTCCATCAAATGTTACTAAAGCATTAGCTGCATTTATCACACTTTCATTAAACGAAACCGATCCCCCCTGCTGTTCCTCTTTTTCTTGTTCACCTATAATCTGACGCATCTCTTTCTTCATTTCTGGATGTTTCTTGAGCCATTGGCAAATCAAAGCTGGAGACAGGTTGGACACAATTTCCATATCTGATATGGTCCTATGAAATGCTTTCCCCCTCTCAGCATTCTGATTACCTGGACCAACCTGTTTTTTTTTCTTCGAGGAATGATTACCCATTGCTTTTCTTTTTCCTTTCCTCCTAGCCCCCTTGCTTCTTATTCGAATTTGTTCTGCTTGCTTATAATATTTGCTTTGATAAGCAAGAATCCTTTATAGATGATGAATTCAATGCTTTCCCTTAAATTGGTCCATGACTGCCATAAAATACATATTGCTTTACAATCCACAGCTTTTACTTTCTCTTCAAACCCATTAAATCTCCAATGGATCTGACTTTGCACTTATGTATAACTAACAAAGCTGGATGTTTAAACTCAATTATTGCACTGAATTATTAGTGATCAGCATATATATATTGCATGCTTCCAAGCACAGACTTGTCGAGATTTTAACCAGCTAGCTACATAGTGATATAACATATTAATTTATATATACGTACAAAAGGTCGCTTATATATTATGGCAGTCTTCATTGTACATAATTAACTGTCTATACAAAACGTTTATTATATATATTCTCTCATTCCATAAATGGAAATGACTTGAACCTCAGTTTTCCCCTTTTTGGGTACTTTTTTTATAGGAAAAAAAAAATAAAAAAGTCCGGACACACCTGTTTTTTTTTTTTTTTTTTTTTTTTTTTGGTTTTTTTTTTTTTTTTTTTTTTTTTTTTTTTTTGGTTTGGGTTTTTTGTTTTTTGATTTCTGTTTCATTTTTTCTCGTCAAAAATGAAAAAAGTTCGTTCTTTTTTCTTTTCTTTTCTGTTCTTTGTTCTTTGTGCCTTTTTATTATTATTTCGTTTTGTTTTGTTTGGTGTTCTTTTTTTGTTTTTTGTTTTCGATCGTTTTGTTTTTGAAAGCTTTGGATTTTTTGCTTTGTTTTTTTTTGGGGGGGAGGGGTAAAGAGAAATAGGAAACTGAAACAGGATGGAGATTGGACAAGGGAGTGGAGCAGGAAAGAGTGAGCAAGTGTCATTGGGGGAAGAAGTACATGCTAGCAAAGGATCTAAGGATGAATATGTTCAGCAGTTGAGCCAAGATATGTTTACCAAGTTGTCGGAATATCTGCAGAATGAACTCAAAGGTACGTTGAGTAATGCTCATTGGAGTTATTTGATTGAACAACAAATATCTAATTCTGTGTCTTTTTTTTTGTGTTGCATGCGTGTTTGGTTTGAAATTAACATCCACCAAATGAAGTGTCTTGTGCGGATTACAAACTTTTGGAAAAAATGAATCAAGTCGCTTTGGAAAAATACATCAGCATGGGCAAATTAGCAGAGTCGTACAATACCGTTTATCGCGAATTAACTGAAAAATGTAAAGTAGTTTTTAGACTTTCGTTCATTGATTTGTGTTCAAAATAATGTCGGTGTTGAAGCTAATTTGGATTTTATTTTCGTTTTCGTTTTTTCTTTTTTTTAAAAAAAATCTGAAATAGATGGGCAGCTGGGAGGTTATTTGGATCAGATAGAAAGAATCGAATCAGGGGTGACTTTGCTGGAAGAGAATGTTGATGCTCTCGATCAGTATTGCAATCGTTTAGGTAAGTCACAAAGTAAGTAACATAGAAAGAAGGGACTCTTGTGCAGCAGATTGTATTAATGCTAATTTACTTTTTTGTTTCATTGATTTCACTGATAATAGAGGAGCGGTATGAAAAGATCATGGCGTCTTATGACGAGGCATGATGACAGACAGCAAAATCAGCCAAAGGA
The DNA here is from genome assembly GCA_002811675.1 of Ichthyosporea sp. XGB-2017a. Taxonomy (NCBI): domain Eukaryota; class Ichthyosporea; order Dermocystida; genus Chromosphaera; species Chromosphaera perkinsii. Next base: position 263,039 of record PDIM01010328.1, read on the forward strand.
AAAAAAAGAATGGGTCTGTTTTCTTTCGTCCTCGAAAAATCCCTTTTAACTGTCCACACACACACACAATCACAGGCCACAGCATCTGTAAATAAACAATAACTACACAAAACGAAGTTCACACACTTTGATTCAATAGATTAGACTACCATTTTATTTGACAATGAGGAACCGAGAGTCGCTTACTCAGAAGCAGTGGCACGAGTGTAGATCAACTGTGCATGGTGAGTCTCGATAGCCTTGATCAAACCTTTAGCGGCCAATTCAGAGATGGCACGACGGGCCAAAGATCCACGGCACTTCATACGTTCGCTAATAATAGCAGGGGTAATGAGCTTGTAGGTGGGAACTTCCTTGATCAACTTATCGTAAGCGGCCTGTTCGAAGAGAACGGCGTTGTTAAGCTTATCTCTAACCTTTCCTTTGTTCCACTTCTTCTTCTTAGCCTTACCACCGGCCATAGCGGCCTTTGCCTTGGCTTCCTTACTCTTGGGCTGGGGAGGTGCCTATTAATGTTCGATTAAAAAAAGATCCTCGTCTGTTAACATCACACACTTTCTTTTTTTTCAACACCAAAAAAAACAAAAAAACAAAAAAACAAAACGAACCCGCTGAAGACAATCTTTCCCATTCCCAATCCCGCTAAATCATCTTTTTTCAAAGAAACCAGTACACGCCTATCACGCTAACTTCCCACAATTAACCTCTGGGATGCAAAACAATGAAGGCAAAGAAATCCATCACTTTCATTGATTCCTGACTTTCACTATCTCTCCACCCATTCATCTAAATTGCTATCACTGCCGACTATTGCTGGAAGAATATATTCGAACCTTTCCCATACGTTCCTTCATCCTTTAAAAACGCAGAGAAGCACTAGCAGTTGAGATGAACGCTCAACATATTACTATCTCCCAACTCCAACAATATCTTCTCACCCAATGGATTTCAGTTGGTCTCACTTTTCATAAAACACGTTGCACAAACCGATCCCTGCCTATTAAGAGAATAAAATATTCCCCTCTCAATTTAATTCCTTTCTTTCCCAAAGTTTATCAAATCGCAATTCAAAAGTAAATTTTGTTTATATTGGATGCTTGCATTCATTCATTCACCGTCATCCATCCCCCCTCCCTCGATAAAAAAACAAATCATCCATCCATCCCGCCATTTTCACAACCATCCCTCATCCACAACTCAAAACACCAACAAAAAAAAAATAAATAAAACTTACCATGATTCACTTCAAAAACAAATCAGAATTTAATCAATAAAATTATAATTTCCGAAGAGAGAGAGACTTCTTAAACTTTTTGATAAAAAAAACCAATTCCTTTATATTGTACTGAAAAAAATAACCCCTCTGGTTTTCTATGGAGAATCCCATAGATAAGGCCTTATCTATAGAATTCTCCATACAAATTTGTTTTGCCGCGTGTCATCAGGACAGCTGATTCGTTTTTTTTTTTTTGTCTCTTGTTGGCAGATTTTAATGTTTCAAATTGAAGGGTTGTTTAAACGACGGTTCTTATCCTCTTTTTTTCTTTCTTCTTTTTTGGGGGGTTTTTGGAGAGGAATTAAGGAAGGGGATGAGAGCGAGGGGGGGGGCTGAACGTGTACTGCAAGTTGAAATGAAGACAAAGAAGATAGATGTAGCTTCTGTTTTTAATTTTATTTGTATCTTTTAAATTAAAGCAGCAACTATTTTCCATGCTTGGGTTACATTGTATAATTCAAGTTTGGTCCTTGATAGGATGGTGTGCGCCTTCTTGCTCCCGGTGAATCTAAGGTGTCACCACTTTTGTCTCTGCTCCTGCTGCCTTGTATAGTATTGAACTTTGAATCGTGTTTGCTTCGCACTGACGGAGAAGGAAGTGAACCATAACTAGAGCTAAATACCCTCTGGCTGCTGCTCAAATTTCCAGCACTCAAATTCTGTCCCACTCCATGCGACGCTTGAGAGCTAACTGCACTTTGGTTGCTCTGATTACTAGTCACACTACTAGTTTCCCAGTTATTATCATTAGCTGAGGATTGGATTTTCAGCTTTCCAAAATCATCGTCAAATCCAAAAGTTCCAGCACCACTCGTTGAAGTCTTAGCATTGTTATCCGGCTGCCTTGGTGGAAATTGGTTGGTACTTTTATCTTCCCAAAAGGAAGCTTCCGAAGGGCGAGCTTGTCCGCTAGAAGAGTTCTGGGAAGGATTGCTTGCCGGCATTGATGCACAAGCCCGAGGAGCAAATGCATCTACTGTGTGGCCAGTTCCGGAGATTTTTTTCGGCTTCGGCCTTTCCCTTCTAGCATTGCCAGTTCTTTTATATTCTTCGACAGCTTTTTCGTATTCTGGGGTACAATTTTCAGTCACTTGGAAATTCAAAACAGGACTTTTTGGCCGCGAAGAAGCTACCTGAGCTTTTGGAGCAGCCAGCTGCTTCACAGGACGTGGAGGTCTTTGTACATTAGGGAAAGGACATGGCATTGATCGCATACCAAAGGCCCTGGAAGCAACATCATATATCCCTGGTCGCTGATCCGGATTAGGATTAAGCATAAACAAAATTAGTTCATTTAATGCGCGGCTGTATTTGGAATTTGATGGAATATTCACCCTGGCGTCCATCATTAGCCTTGTATTGTCTCCAAAAGGAGTCTCATAATAGCACAATTTATACAAAAGACAACCCAACGCCCAAATGTCGATTTTCTCATCGACATAATAATCCAAATACAGATCTACAATTTCTGGAGCGCGATATTGCAACGTCGTATTCGAATTGATATCTTCCTGCTCCAGCTGTATATTTGATTTCATTGGCTGGAAAGCATTAGTGGTGGCACTTCCAAAATCACAGAGTTTAAATATCCCACCGCTTTGGAAGAGAACATTCTCTACCTTTAAATCCCTATGAATCACAGCCGGTGTTTTGAAGTGCATATGTGCAACCGCCTCACAAATATCGCCAAAGATATGAAGGACCTCGTGTTCATTGAATCTCCCTGTATCATACCTCTTATTCATCATATCCACCAGATTTCCTCCATCACACAACTCCATCCCAATAAATATTTCCACACCCCCATTTCTTAACTTATATTTTTGCACTCCAATGATTCCTGCAATGTTCTTGTGCCCACTGACCGTCTGCAGGATGCTAATCTCCCTCTCCACCTGGTCCATTCCGTTTCGATCCTGCACTGCTACCCGCTTCACAGCAACTTCCTGCTGGGGGCCACACGAAGCACGAAACACATAGCCAAATGCCCCCTCCGCTATGATGGACTGTAGGCAGAAAGGCTGCCCGATGATTGGTATTTCCCTTCCGATAAACCCAGAAGTGGGATCATCGTCTAGAGAAGATATCTGTTGCGGTGGGGGATTACTCCCACTGACACCACTATTGGCCCCCGGATGCCGTGTTGGGGACTTTCCAAATAGCTTTCTCATGGCTCGATTACAATATTTTTCTTTTTCTTCTTCTTCTTCTTACCTTCTTTTTTTTTCTTCTTTTCTGGATTTTACACAAAAACAA